>JAODJU010000079.1:926227-945553 GCA_026776725.1 Gnathonemus echidnorhynchus
ACCCCCCCCCCCCCCCCCCCACCCCACTGCACCGGAGCCTCACCGCGGAGCTTCATTTTTCACTGGTATATCCGCCAGGAAGGAACAGTTTCCATGGTAAATTAATTAAAAGGGCACCGGCACGAGATCCGCAGTGAGTTAGCAGATCCCCATATCCTGGGGTTATAAAAACTCTGCTGCATGTTGTGGAGCACAGCATAGTAATGGTCTGGGCGCTTAACTTGCTCCAAGACTAATGTAGCTGTGAATAAGGCGCCTCAGTGTAGCAATCTCAGGCCAAAAATCTGATTATGGAGAAGCACTTCAAGGAAAGTGATGCAGTGCATCACTGCTTGAGCTGTATATGTTCAAAAAAACCTTATTCACACGAAGTTTTGGATGACCCTTATGTCCAGTGTTTTTTTTTTTATGAATCCACTTTCAACTTACCATCGTTTAAATGTTGAAACAATAGCTTTTAAGCACATTCGCCTTGTTTAGCTTCATTCTCCTGCTTGCTGTACCTCTAGCCATTGATGTAATAGTGAATACCTCAACGCGGCCTTGGTGCCGCACCGAGAGACACGGGACTTCGCCATGTGAGTTGAACGCAGGCAGCGACGAGACAGTTTAGCCTGTATCACCAAGCATCTTCGTGGAAAAAATAATCACAGGAAAATAAAGGTGAGGGTGAAAATGGTGACATTATTGCTTCTGGCATTCGTCTCGGTGACAGCTGTAAGGACCAGACGGGTGTCTGCATCTTCCTGGGCAGCGTTAACCCTCTGTGTGCCCCCCGCCACAGACATACATACAAGTGAATCTCTATCCCCCCCCACCCCATCCCCTTTGCCGAGCCACACATACACACACACAGCCAGGCTAATTCATTCTGTGCCCAAGGTTGAGCAGGGCTCAGTGAAGGGGGGGGGGGGGGTGCGTCCATCTGGGAAGGAGACCTCTAACGCCAACATGTGGTAGCAAGGTCAAATTGCCTGAGAAGTTTAGGCTCAACTTCCAACGGAACCCTGTAGCAGCTCTCAGGTCACCTGTGTCATCGGTGTGATTTACGAAAAATGTGCAGCTGTCATTGTGAATAAGCGAACGTCGCGTAATAGAGTAATGCAGATCTAGGTTGCCCGTTGCCACAGGGCTATGCTGCAGAGTTTTATTTTTTTCTCTCTCCCTGATTCTGGCGTCTGAGCCCACTGTGTTTATTTGATGTGATTCTGCATGGTTCTTTAGAGGGAAAGGAGTTAATTGCCCCTGTCCGCCCGTCGCTAGCTTGCATTTGCCGCGCCCGATGGCGTGGCCAATCGGCTCTCGGGCTGCCGCTTCTCCGCTAACTCGATTTGCTTCCAACAGAGGAGGTCATGCCTGTTAGCTTTGAGCGCTAACTTCATAACGCCAGCAGCCCCGTGCCCTTGCCTGCTCAGGGGCTATCAGTTGAACCTCAGGGTCTGGGCTCCGGAGATTTCAGCGTGCCCCTGCTCCATCGTGAGCCAAGTACATTTTATGTGTCTCTTACCGCGCGGTAGCTAAACAAAGTGCCGTCTCACATGCTTGTGCCACTTCCAGCAATCACCAGTTCCCTCCCCCAGAGACGGAACAGAAACACCATCCCTGAAGACCACGCCGGGAACCAGGGACGCTGAACGCAGACCACCCTCTCGCTTCCCACTGTCGCTACACTCCTTTAGCGGCAACTTTCCAAAAACACCAAGTGCCAAAAATGGCAAGGAGGAACACTTAAAGACCTAAGATTGACGTAGGCAACACTACAGACCACCATGAGGATGTGCTACAACGCTTTCCCATAAAACACATAATCAAAACAAATTTGATACGATCCACATTTAGGTCCAGTGTTTAATGTAATATATTGATAGCGAAAACACAAATAAAAACTTCATAGTGCTTCTTACATAAGGCAATAAAATACTACAAATGGCCTTGGCAGCAGCAGGATTAATTGGATCTTCTGCTAAAGAAGAATAGTGACTTACTGGCCAGCCAAGATAACAACTAGTCAGCAAATGTACCATATTGATGGCTCTGAAAATAAGCCAATTATAGGCAGCTTGGATAACGAAGTACATTTCCAAAGGCACCTTTATTTTTTCTATTTGAAAACCACTTGACAGTCTGCTTGTGAGGCATTCAAGAAAACGTACAGATTTATTTTGTCCAATATTCTGGGGGACCACATGTTCCCTTGACACCAACCTTCGTTTCTGATACAGTGGTACCTTGGAACACGAACTTAATTTGTTCCAGAAGGCTGGTTGAGTTGTGAATTGGTCGAGGTCCAAGTTCCCCTTAAGAAATAATGTAAATGAATTTAATCCATTCAAGACCCCCAAATGATTGCCTCTGTAAATCTATCTACATACCTAACTAATGATAAAATTAACAATCTATATTAAACTAATACACACATGGAAAAAGCACACATACAAAAGCAATAAACATGAAATGAATGACCATTTATGAGCACTTTGCCTGTATTGAGTTGGGCTGATGGCTTACTGGAGGTGACAGGTAGGGAGGATGGGGGATGGGGATTGGGGATGGGGATGGGGATGGTTTTTGGTGCTGCTGGATTTTTGTAAACCAACCCATTCGAGGTCCGAAATATTAAAGTTGAACGTGTCTCGACCCATACAAAGTTTTCACAGGAACAGTGGAGTTCCAAGATTTCAGTTGAGGGACAAGTCAAAAAAAAATTGACAGACCCGCTTGACGTCTGGGCTGGTCGAGTTAAGAGGCGTTCGAGTTCCAAGGTTCTACTGTAGCTCTAATTTCTGGCTCTGAAAATGTCCAGGTTCATTTGTGTTCAGCTTCCTTTTGTGAAGCCAGTGGCCCCTTGAGCCTGTGTGGACATTATGTACCCCGGGCTTTTATCCACAGTAGATAACCTTACAATCTGTTCCATTATGCATTGACATGGTGTGTTATGTTTACCGAGGATGCTCATGATAAAGGGTGTTGCTTTTAGGGTGAAGGACCCTACCTGTACCATGGTCCTCCAGCATTCAGGCCAAAAGTGCCCCTTTTTGAATTGTTAGCTCCTGTTGCTGTGCTGCTACAATTTTTCCACCCCTGGTCTCCCTGACAGGTTTTTATTATTACGTGTTATGTAACACATCAATATAAATAATGAAAACAGCATAGCAGAATCTCTAAAGGCTTTGAAATACACACAGAGCAGGATATAAGAGATATGCAATATGGTCTTCGATATAGCCTACAGTACAAACAGCAATATACTGACATCAGTACTGCTGGTTCCATACGTTGAACACAAAGACTAAGTTCTCTGTCTTGAGTGTTTTGGGGCTGTTCTGTCCTACATTTCTATGCCACCGTCTGCATTCTGCTGTTATTATCCTTGCTATTGTGCCAGATCCCCCCCCCGTGAAGTTTCTCCTAAATAAGGAGTGGCTCCAACAATTAATGCCTCACCCCTTTTGACGAAAGCTGCATTTCTGGCTGTTAGAGTCTCCCCCTACAGTCCGTCGGCAGAACCCGCTGAGGGAGCACAGTCAGATAGAAGGACCCATAGAAACCAGAGTGGAAATCAGGACAGGCGACGTCCAGGAGGACGCTGGTGAAAATGTTTTTTCTGACCCTGGATGTGGCCCTAAAAAATGTGGAACATAACTGGATGGAGCCCCATCCTGGATGCAGATGTTGGAGGGCCAATATGATGATGCTTTCATGGGGCCCAAAATCTTGAAGGGAGCCCCCGGCTGTGCATTCTTCAGTTCCGCCTGGACACGGCGATCGTTTTGGGGGAAATGCTCCTCCAGTAGAATCATTAGATACATAGATACATACATAATGCAACAAAGTAGCAGCTTGACCTTGGAACGAACCAAGATGGAATTCTGGAGGGGGCTTTTCAAAACGGGCCATGGAGAAAGAAAGAAAAAATCTCCGTCCCTACTTGAGAGTTTTTGGTTACTCTCCTCTGTTGTCATCTGACTCTTGTTCTTTAATTTCTTTTCTTCCCTTTTCCCTGTTTTTGAATTATTCTGTACAAATTATGCAGGAATGTATAAGATCACACCCATCCTGTGATTGTGCTCTGGGGTGACTCTGTTGTGAAAGGCGCTATATAAAAATACATTGAATTAAAAAGAACAAACGTTACCTACTATTACAGCAGGGCGCCTGCAGAACTAGAGATCAGGATGATATTCTGGCAAAAAAAGTGAGATTGTTCATTTATGGGTGTCATGAATAAGACATAAACCGAGACTGAGAGGCATGTGACATGTGGATTATTCAGGGGGCCCTTGAGGCTGTGGGGGCGCCCCACCATTTCCACCAAACTGCAAGCCCCCCAAGCTCCAAGCCACCGGCTCTCTCCAAAGTACCCCAGTCCTTATTCCTTACAATATGGGTGAACGTGCTGTTAATGCTCTTTGCTTTCCAACACAAAGGCAACCGCAGCGCTGCTTTGTCATCAGGTTATCCGGAAATGAGACATCAATCTTAATTGCACTTGGAAAGATGGAGGATTAATTACAGAAATAAGATGTCCAGGATTATTTAAAAACCTGTCAAACAGGCCACTTAGGCACAAAATGAGAAATATACGCTTAAGAATCAGCACATTGATATCGTCAGAACTCGCCATCGTGGACCCCCACCTACTCCGCCCCACCTACTCCACCCCACCCACCAACCTTCATTTGCTTATAACTGGAGCTGTACTTTTTTTAAGAGTGATCATTAGAGGATCATTTGAATAGAGAACAGAGAATGTCATCTGAGAGCAGTTTAATTTAATTATATGAGTTAATACAAAAAATTAAATAAAAGTGAATTTTTAAATGGCTGATTTATTTATTTGTTGATTTATTTTTTATGTAAAGCTGAAGTAAAACGCTGTAAACCAACCGGTAACTGGATCCCTCTTATCAACCTTAAAAGTTGCCATAAAACAGATAACACTTGTGGTGCTCACTGCCCTCTAGTGGTCACATTAGGCTGCTCCAACATGTAATGCTGATCAGGCAGAGAAAGGGGAATGGGTGAGAAAACAATTTAATACTTTTCATAATCTGAGCTATATGAAAACTCGCTAAGTATAATCAGCTCATTCATTGTAATGAAATACAACCATTTTAATTCATGTGCATCACTTTGGACAAAAACTGCCTGCTAAATAAATGTAAATCTAATGGAACATTTAGTTATTTGCCAAGTTATTGTCTCGGTTTCATTGTATTTCCATCTCTCATGAAGTAGAATTTGCACAAATTAGCGGCATGTGTATAAATTTAATTTGATGTTACAAAACCGCAGTGTTTCCAGGAGGCAAAAAAGTTTCTTACTAACCAAAATAATTTCCAATTCGAATGAATTGTAGTGACCGCTGTTGCAGGGCATTATGGGTAATGGCAGTGTAACTGTAAGGGAGAGAGTTTGTCTCTCTCTCTTGGAGATTAACTCCAACAGCTCTTGAAGCTCGCTAAGTCCCTGCAAGCAGCGCGCTAAGCTGGTCGTGCTCGCAGAGAGGAGACCCTTTCAGTCCATTTCGAGGTCAAACACCAGCTTCTCACAACATAAACCCCTCTTCTTTGTCACATCTGTCCCAAATATGCCCAATATCGTTCTTTACACCACGTTATCAATAACATACCTAAGGCTCTTACACCATCCTCTACCAAGTAGCAAAATAAATGTACCCACAAACACATAAAAGGTAGGTACACATAATTTTCCTCTCAACTAAGAACTGTTTATTTTCCCTTTGAGCAAAGAAGGTGGTTTATTTTGTTCCTCTTAACCAGAAGGATTATCTGGAGAGGCCACAAAAGAAGCTTTCTGGATTTATTTCCTGGAACAAGAACATGGAGCCCCCTATCTTCTGACAAACAATAATGCCAAGGATGAGGAGAGAGGGATCCTGACAATGGGAAAGAGAGCACACCCCCCCCCCCCCCCAGCTATCATCATGTACCGCCGGTCATAAATAGGAAACACTTATTCTTTTAAACAACAACAAACAAAAGAACATGCCAGGTCTCTGCTTTTAGGAGTGTGGATCAAAACAGTGTGTTTCATTCACTTCTGTCAAATCATTATTCAGTTCCTGCAATCAAATATGGAAATCAAATATGGGAGGGGGACTTGGTATATCTTTCTGCAACTGAGGGGGGAGACCCGTGTGCTATATTTTGTCTGGTATATTTTGCAGTAACCAGGAGAGCTCTGCTTGGTGTATTCCGCTGCGATTGGTGGGGCTCTGCTTGGTGTATTTTGCTGCGATTAGTGGGGTCCGCATCGGTATATTCTGCAGCAACCATGGGGGGCTACTTGGTATAATTTGTTGCAATTGGGGGGGTCCCCATTGGTATATTTTGCAGCACCCAGGGGGTTGCCTGCAATTGCCTGGTCTAGATGCATCTGGATACTTCCTTCCTCAAATCTTCTCAGTTTGTAAAAAGTAGCTCTTTGTCTGCCCCCCCAGCTGAAACAAAGACAACTGTTTTTTGACCTGCAAGTCAAAGCAGGACTGCTCACTTATCTTATTGTTTAAGTAAAAAGGAGAGGTATGGGACAGAGAGACTCCTTAGTCCTTGCGCCCTTGCATCTCCACTAGGCCTAACAAAGTGGTCCGCAACACATTAAACCTGCCTGGGCTGGACAGAAACGCAATATCATGCCATGTATAGGTTCCGAAGAATTCTTGGCCGTGGCTTGTTTGCACTTAATGAGCTAATTCTCATCCATGGAACATCCAGTTCTCAAACTTTGGTATGACATTCCGAGGCAAGTCACCAAATTTCCTAAAAATCATCCAGTTATGGGCGCTATAACCCAAAACAGCTTATAACTTGGAAACCACTGGACATAAAAAAATAAGATTTTGTGAGTTTGTGGCCAACAAATCACATATTGAAAGTTTATCTACTCATCAAACATGACTGGCAACAGCCAATCAAATTTCAGCAGACTATTATCCCCCAATTAATTTGGGGTCATTGTGGAATATTCCATCCAATAATCAGGCCAGAAAAAAAGACTGTGGTTGAGCTTATGGTGGTGCTGAAGTGCTCATAGTCCATAGGCCTTTATACAATAATGTAGATGTTATAAAGCCATTCAAACACAAAGTGCTTCCATATTTAATTCACATTCATCTACAGACATTCTAATGGAACATTTGATGTTAAATGTGGCCAAAGCGTCTATTCAGGCCGTAGTGCTTGGACCCTGTTAATGGCCGCCAGCAGCTATATCGCTGTTTGTTTCTGTTTATTGGTGTATTTGAGAGTGATGCTATACAGTATATTACCAACATTACTGTAAATATGGCAGAGGTAGCCAAAAGGCTAGTTTTCATTTGCAATCCCAGGGTTCTTCTCTTTAGAAAAGTGCATAAATTAAGATAAAAACACTGACAGTTAGAGGCTATTGTAGCAACAACACTAACTTCATATTAATACCATCAGTTTCAGAATGTGATGTTGGACAAGCTAGCGTCCACATCCTGTACTTGTAAGAGATCCGGACAGCTCCCGGTCCTGAATCTGCTGCTTGGGTCTGGTTTTCCTGCTGTAGCTGTCCCAGGTGCTGAACTGTTGTAGCACGTCCACCTCAGCCTGGATTACGATTATCCTACCAGGAATCTGCAGACGGCTCTTTTCTGGTCGGAGTTTACTCTGTGGTTCCCGTCCCTGAGCTCACCGGTGCGGCGCCCCGAGCGCGATCGTGTGGGAGTCTCCGATACCCGCCGGCAAACATTCCCGGCTGCTTGCTCAAGCTGGGTCTTGCGTTGCGCATTCAGTTTACCGAGCCCCACGCAGGAAGCCCTGAACACGCCAGCAGGTCCAGCCCCCGAGGCGCCACGTCCATAGACGGCTTTATTTCCAGAAGCCCGGGTCCTTGCACACAAAGGCGAGGCAAAGCAGAGGACAACCGCAGCGGCGAGAGATGCAGAGCGGAAAAACATACAGCCCTCTGTGCATAAGCTTCCATTACAAGGAAAGAAAAACAAAAAAATGTGACAAACTTGTCAAACTCTTAGAGATTTTTTTGCGTGGGTAAGTCTTAATTACTATGGCATATTTCCATAAAGACTACGGACAGAACTGTCTATTCTTGTTAAATCGCTGCATGATCAATGGCGGCACATACTGCTGCTTTACAGGGATTAAACCGATAATTATCCTTTGTTAATTGAATTAGAAACTGTGTAGCTTTCTGTGTGTCTTTCTCTATTAAAATAATAATAGCATTTTGTATGTGGCTTAAAAAAAGGAAAATGTGAAATACAGAAAGAAAATTAGCCCTGCTGTGGGGGCGAGGGGTCAAACACAGCTTTGAAGATAAATTAGAGCGCATGGCTGCTCACTTGGAAACTGGACCACCAGTTTGTGGTGGTGATGGACAGGGTGTGTGTCAAGCCATTGTTTGCCACCACCAAACTGTAAGGCCTACATACCCTGGAATCTGATCTTTTGTCTCTGTTTTAATAGTTAGTCAGCTTTAAAATATAAACTGCAACTGCCACAGCCAGTTTGGGTCTTGGGGACGTTGTGGGGGTAGGTTTGGGAATCATACATCAACTCCGAGTGACAGGCAAAGTGACTGAAGGCGCAGTCTGCCCTCGGCCTGCGGAGATCTCGGCCTGCCTGACATCCCCCCCGTACCCCCGCTACGAAAGCAAAAACACAGAGGCCCAGTGAAAATGATTCCAGAAGACACCTGCCACCCAGTGCTCTGGGGCTTTATGCTACTGCAGAATAGCTTTCTGAAAATCGATACATAAAACATGTGGTCCTTTTTAGAGCCTTTGTTAAACGGTGCTTTATAATCCCACGTTGTGGCACTTTCTCCCGTGTACAGGTTGTTTCTAAAGCTGCGAGGAAGCATCGATGCTGCATCTATCGTGTTGGTTTCCCATGTAAACTTTGGACCCTTGTCTTTTGCAACACTAAGAGTGTCTGAAATAAACCACTAGGCCCCGAGGCACATAAACCTCTCCCCTGATTATTATTTCTATATCGCCTCCCCCCACCCTGAGTGCATCTGCAGTGCAGAGGGGTTACTGCGCTGCCATCGCTAGTTGCTGTAGAGGTGCCCTATTTTTATAATCAGACGCCTGTCCCAGTTGTAAATCTCGAGTGTTTATCTTTGAGGATGCCTGCTCAAAGCCTGCGGCTTGTGCAGAGAAACTACAGCTAGTCTTTTCTGGAAGGTTCTGGTCCTCCCACAGAAAATATATAAACTTTCTGTTACCAGTCAAGTTTAAAGAACAACCATGGAAGTTAATTATTTGTGGGATCATTTGATAACCAGCAGGGAGAATTTAATAACACGTGTCCTGAAGAGGAAAAAGGACTCCCTAGTATCTATGAGGATTTTTCGATATTATGGGAGGCAATTTAAAAAAAGGAGTTACTCACCCTGAACGTAAAACTCAAACGTTAAAAACTGAGGTATTTTAAATCTTGAATGTGTGACCCAATATTCGCTTTTAAAAAATCCCTTTATGTGCAAATTTATGTGTGTTGTTAAAACGTACATCATACATCAAAGGCTTCTGAAATAGGAAATAATTGCCCAGACCATTTTAAACAGCAGCTGTGAACATACTGACTGGGTCATATCTTGTTATGGAAAAATCGAACCGCAAATATCAGTAGCATGAAGTCGGCTCACTGGCGAGTCGCTGTCAATAATGTTCAATTCCAAGTTTTAGCTAGTGTAATCAGTAGCTTTTTAAATCACTCGCATGGTAAAAATGGCCGTGTGGTCTTATTAGGATGATGGCCGAATTCCAAACAACACCTTTCTGGGAAATACGTAAAGTCAGGGTCAGCCAAGCCAAGTCCAGCAGGTTTTATGGGACACGTTCATTAGAGCCGGATTTACAGATAAATCCAAGTGAGGTGACTCACTGACCAAACTGTGGCTTCAATATAGAAATTAAGAACTGAGGCTGAGTAAAAAAATGCACCTATAAATTTGACAAGTACAATAAAAAAACAAACAAAACAATGATTGAGTTTAATATTGATATTGACCACAGAAATCAGGCTCTTCAGTTTCATATCATGGCCAGACAGTCCTGTTCTTTGCCAAAAGAAGCTTTAAAGGAGGAAAACCACACTTAATTCCTACAGAACTCTGTGCATAGGCGCCAAATGCTCATTTAAGCCCGATGCAGCTCAAGACTAACGTCGCTCAGCTTCATATGTTCAGCAATATGTAATTATCTGAATAAATTAGAAGATCAAATTCCCAAGACACTGAAATTTTATAGGAACATTTTGCTTATTATTTTACACAGCAGGAACACGTCCAGCAAATTATTATTGTTACTACACACTTACACTTGGAGGTCGAGGGAGAAAATAAACAGGATGAATCAGTGTCCGTCTATTTAGTAATTTTGTTTCTTAATATAATTCCATATAGTTACTGTATTTCTTTTTTTTTTGCAGAAGGCCTGCAGTTGATACAGGACTTTTTCATTCATCTGGACATTTCTGTTATGCCTGTAAACAAATTTAATAAATGAGCAGCTGAATGAGGTTCTGGGGACTGAGCTCTGGGCAAGCTATCAGCAGTGCCCCCCACCCCCCATGTGGAGGTGACCCGGCTCGCTTCAGCACCCCGTAGGGGACCCTTCATTTTCTCCAGCTCAATGAAAAATTGCTTGAGCAGGCCCTGCTTTGTTTCTGTGACCCCAACCTGGCCCCCTCCCAGTCACGCCAATGCCACCCAGTGCGGCGTCCATGCTCTGTGGTGTGGGGGTCGCTGTGGTTCAGAACCGTGCTTTCCTCTTCCGCTGTGATGTCACCTTAATGACACGCCTCTGGCTCTTACCATGGGGATAACCCCCTGGCCCACAAGGGTGAAGCCCAGCAGCCCTCTCTGAAAAGGGCTTTCAGGCTCAGTGCGATAAAATCATCATGTTTCCACTGCATGTGTCAACACCCAATTTGTAATTATGGAGAATGTTATGCAAAACCCATAGACAGTCCATATTTTTGCTCCCTCCAACCTCCCTGCCAAACAGTCCACAACAGCACCCACCCCCCACCCCCCCTATTTGGGAGGGAGTAAAAAGTGGACTGTCTGGGGGTCCCTAAGGGCCTGGTTGAGAACCACTGCTTTATTGCAATCCCACAAAGTTAAAGAACAACTAACGCGAGGCTAACTGGTGTCACTGAACTGTGATTGTGAGTGTCTGTGCCCAGACATTGACTGGCATCATGTCCAAGGTTGAGCACCAGCCTTGTGCCCTGTAATGGACTGGAATACGTGTCACACCCCTGTTTGACCTTGATCAGGATAAGCAGATGGATGGATGGATGGCAGAGAATTATTAATGATGATAAAATAATAATAAAAAGTGTTTCTAATCATGGATGTCGTTAGGTCTAATCACTCGAGACTATATTCCCGGGTATTTTAGCCCCGATGCCAGTCATCCTTCAAAAAAAGAAAAATGCCAAGACCCAGGTAAACTTGACTCAGCCCCTGATTTTTTTTCAATAGCTAGAATCACTCTGTTTCTAATTAAATCTATTTTTTAACCAAAGAATTTCTTGAGTGAGTAACAGAAATAGTAACTTAGTATCAATATATTTATTTAGGTGTTTTCCCTGCTGTTCCATGACACCCACCGCTGCACCAGCGCTGGAGTGTGGCTTCTGGCTGGGGATACTTCTTCCGTCTGCTTCCAGAAGGTCTCTGTGAAACAGTCACCGGCAGGATGAAGCAGAAACAGTCGTGCACAGGGTAACCATAAAACAAACACCTTTTTGTGTTTTGATAATTATACAGAACAATCCTCCAGGCATAAACAACTCAACATATTTTAATTTCATTCTGGTAAAAGATGTAGTCTTGATAGACATAATGAAATAGATTTTTCAGTCCAACTGTATGATTTACCAGTAGTACTACAATGCAAAAGAGCAGTTCCTTTGAAAGACACCCCCTACAAGTTCGTAATTCACATCAAATTGATCCATGTGAAAAAGTCAATTATCTCTTTTGGACACTGAGTCAATCCGCACTGCTCTTCACTTAACTGTACATACGGCTCAAATTTTCCCACCATTACAGAAGACGACATTATTTTGCCGCAAACTTGGATGAACTTTGCATTCTGAAGAAGTGATTTGTATGTGTGCCGCTTTCCGATGCCTTCACATTAAAATTTGAAAGGCCTGGTTCTCGCCCGTTTCGCTCAATCGCGCTTGTACTCGGGAGCCGCGGGCGCGATCCGGGATCCGCTGCAAGCTGCCGGCCGTTTGGCAGGTTTTCCCGTCCTCCTCGATGGTTTCTGATGAAAACAGCATCTGCCCTCGTCCCCAACGGCTCATCTTCTCCAGTTGGTCTTGAGGAGAGAGCTCCCCCGGAGGAATGAGCACCTCACTGTGCTTAGCCGGTGGTTCATCCGGCCCCCATCTGTGCCTCTGAGACGCAGTCACCAATGTAGGGACCCATTTTCCTGCTGATATTTACAGACCGGGGATGTCTCAGGGATCCATCCCGCCAACCTCTCCCCTTACTCCAAGGAGCTGTGTATACAGGATTCCGACCGTACCATTTGGCTGTAACCACAAGGCAGAAAGGCCTCAAAAATATCAAGCTTGTCTCTACTGAATATAAAAGCCCAGTGGGCCTCAGAGAAACTCTTATGTAACCATAATTATGTTAAAATATTCATTTGAATCTCCCAGATTCCATAGCGTTCAAACCTTTAACACTTAAATTACTGACTAGATGTCACTTTGAATATCTATTTCCTTTTTTAATCCATGAACACTAACTTTCATCCTTCCATCTTCCAGCCACTTTTTCTGAACAGGGTCATAAAGAGCATCTCAGAGGCGCCAATTAGCCTTTGGACTACAAGAGGAATCCAGCACAGCAATGGGGAGATGCAACGTTCTACCTGCTGAAGCATGCTTGTTGGGCCATATTAAATGTTTAATGTCATTTTTCAATGAAATATGCTCTGGTATTCACAAAACCAGTACATCTCCCTTTACAGAAATGGTCCTGTCGTTCAACGTCACAGATATCAAAGAGCGACTGAATCACATTTGTGCCACAGGAGAAGAAACAGGAGCTTCATAGTCAGGCGTAGCCTGAGGAATTTTGTAAGTGCCTCATTACTTACCATGGTTGATATTTTCATCAAGTTGTCTGGTTGGGTTTAACACCTTGTGTATCCTACCTTGTAATCTCCCCTCCATCAAGGGAATGGAACAGCCCAATAAAAATAGTGCGATAACAGGATTACTGTATTGACGAGCCAACATAAAGCACACAGTGGGGCACTCTGGGTAAAGATGAATGTGTGTGACAGTTTTACTCAGCTGGGATTGCATTCAATCAAGAATTAGTTCCCTCTGCTTTACGACGAAGCAATATTTTAGTCTGGCCAAAGAATAGCAATAACTTACATTTAATCTTCGCTGGAGGTTTCTAGACGGAGCCGTGCCCCGTTTCCTTCCTCACCCACTGAGTGGCGTCATGCTGGGATAGTATGATCCTGCAGAGATTTCTGAATGTTATTGTGCTAGAGGGACCATTGGCTGTGACAGGACAGGCCTCCAGGTGAAACGAATTCACGGACCACAGCAAACAAGCGCACCATTTCAGACTTGCAATTTTAAAGTTCAAATACAGAAAGACAGACTGAGAGAAATGCAAAATCAACTGCATTCATTGATAAATGCGCGCATACAAAAAATACTGGCAGAGAGATCCACAAAGTAGTGGCCCTTAATAGAATACTATTCTATGCTGTAATTCTGTAATGTGGGAAAAAATAGAGAGGAATCTACAATCATCCAGGGAGCTATAATGTTAGTGGTTTATTGGCAAGGCAATTAATTGTAAGCAAATGAGACTGGCTTAGACATGTCCGTCTGTGAAAGATCAGCAAGTGAAGAGTCACCTCTGCCTTCACTGTAAAGTTACAGACACGTCAGCCCCTGACACGCAATGGCTTTCGTTCATCACCCTCAGCCATATTTGTCTCGTAAGGTTCTATTTATATCCTGTTTTACTTTCTATTTTTTTGCGTTACTTTCATACACCTAACGCTGTGTGCTAGCAGTCTTAGCTTTGTACCTGGAGGGCACGAGGCCTAACGCCTTATTCTGTGGAACCCGTCTCCCGCTGTATGGTGTCTGCCAGTTAGAAGAGCAAACACTTTCTGGAGGAGATTCCAATGCAAGAGACCTGTTTCCTTCCATTGAGATGTTTCTCAATGCTATTGTAATTTCCCCCTCATTAGTATTTTTCAATTCCAGCTTCAAACTAGGATTCAATGGCACAGGACTGTAACAGTGCTTTATTTGATTTCCTTTTTTCTGTATTCATTGCCCTATTGGCCAGAATGCATGTTGGAAGCAGTCATTCTGCACATGGCTGACTCACTAATGGTATTCCATGTCGATAGACATATGCAGACATCTCAGTCTGCTGTTCTTTGTTTATAGATATAGACAGACGTCATGGTCTGTCTGCTAATGATTGTGTTCTGTCGGGGATAAGATCTGCTGGACGGTTCCTTCAGCAGGCAAACTGCCCAATCTTCACAGCAGCACAGAGCAAGGAGTCCTTGGTGCAATGAGCTGATTGCAGACTGGTTGCTGTCTCAGACAGACACATTGTAGGAACATCCTCACCATAACCGTTCCCTTGTCAATTGTTTAAAAAAGACAGAAGCACCACCTATTGTTAAGAAGCATTATGGTGTAGTGTTCCGGCTTTCGGTAGTATAGTTGGGTTGTTGTGATCGCCATGCCACACAATGGATGCCACTAACGAAGAACCAAGGGGCTTATTGAGGCCTTTTGTTTGTAGAAACATCTGTTTGCGCAGCCTTTGTCCAGCTCTATAATTGCTTTCCAGCCATAATAAATCACAGAAAACTGGGCAGTCCACACCGTGTCAAAGTAGCAAAGCTCGTCAGGGTTTGTATGTTCGGTGTGGACCCCTAGCGTACTTGAAAATACCTCGAAGTGCAGGGATCGATGGTCTAAAATGCTTACCACATATACGCAGGTGTGATACATACTGGTCAACAGAGCCAGCGTTGCCCTCTTCAGCAGACATATGAAAGGTTTTGGGCTTCACATGAGTATCAGAGATGAAATGCCTTTTACTCATCATTGTTCCCAGCATAAAACCAACAGCCGGCCTGGCGCTCCTGACCACAATCGGTCATGCCTATTCTGCTCCACCTCTTTTCCGTTGGGCCATGTTTAACGTGGCGATTAGGAGGCTGACCTTTTCAGCACGGCAGGAGACATCATGGAACAATTTGAGAACAGAGATCGACTTCACAGCGGCCTGACCTAAAGCCGGAGTGTGAAACAGATACTCCTGTACCTGCTACCGGATGCCTGGCAGCAAAAGATTTTACAGGAACATTGTGGGACCTATGATGTTCCTCCTTGGACATAAACAGCTAACGGAAGAGGCACTGCTATGCTGATTCACCCTTCTGTGCTGAGTCATCTCCAGCAACCTCACTCTCGCAAAGGAGCAGGGCAAGTTTAACTCCAAGTGTTTAACATGCAACATTGCGCTGTCTCCATCCCCAGGTCATCTGAAACAGGTGCTCATGAATATAGAAGGAATTAAAGATGCGTGAAGTTGTTAATTACAAGTTTGGAAATTCTTAAAAGGTTATGCTGCATTTCCCCCCCCCCCCCCTCCGGCCCCAGCCCGTGTTTGACAGGGTTGCGGCTGTGTTGTGTGTTCTCTTGTTCCAGGTGGTCCTGAGGCCTGGGTCCAGAGAAGCTGTGGAGTTTCATCTTTTCTTTTCAGCCACCTGGAGAGAAGACTAATATGTCTCCCAGGGACAGGAGCTGAGGGTTGTGACACCAGGGGTATGTGTCTGTAAGGCCAGAGCCCAGCACATTTTCCAAATCTTAATCACGCCTTCTACATCCCAGCTTGTTCAATACAAGACAATTTTGTTGTATTGGGAGACAGATATCAGTCAAAGCAGACAGTAGCTAAAATTTTAAATGTAATAATTATAGAGTTATTAAATTGTTTATTAAAAAGACTATAACGTAGTACTATTTGTGAAATAAAGACACATAAACTGAACAAGTGTGCAATGATGGGCACAGCAACCTGACTTAGAACCGTTGCAAAAATCTCTCCCTCAAGTCAATAATTAAAGTTTAAATGCTGTGTTTTGTGGATATTGCAAAGTGTGATGATTACTGAAGTTGTTATCGCTGGTGAAATTGCCTTTTCCCAATGAACATCTATCAGCTAATTAACCAAAACAAAAGCCAAGGAAAATGAAATATCCTCTAAATGCTGTCCCTACAGTGTCATTAGCTTTCTCTCCAAGATAAGATGCAAATATTAAGCTGTTATTGTGCCATTTCAGTTGTTGTTGCCGAGGTAATTCATTGTGCCGTTTCTAAGTGACTGGGAAGCAGCGGGGCAGCCTGTCCGCCATTTTAATAACGCTCATATCACGTCCTCTCCGGGACACTGGCTTGGCAAGGAAGAGCACACCAGATGAAATGTAACATTGCTGATGCTTTGGGGTGGTAATATAAATGGGAAGCGAGACTGATAATGGAAGGCAGTCCAGCCCCAGCGGAGAAGCTGCGAACACGCTCAGTGAAGAACTGCCATGCCTCAGCGTGGCCTAAAATGTCCAAAAGCAGAAGGGCTGTGTCCTTTAGCTGAAGCCATGTTTAAGTGGGTTCGTTTCTTTCTCTGCTGTAACTTGGAGACCCTCTTGGCCAAACAAACAAGAGTGCTGACTAGAATTGCAACGAACGAGTCTGATGGCAGACAGGCGAGAAACAAAATAGGCTGGATACGTGCCCAGCGATTCCCCAACCCTCAGATTTTTCTGCGCTTTTCCACATCCCAAGTTGCCCCTCCAAAAAACTCACACTTGAACAATAAGAGCAATCGAAATTCAGCTTGCAGACTTTATTTTTTTGCCAAGAACTGTCAAAAAACCAACCACATTTCTACTCTGCCCAGTTCAAAATTGCTAAAAATTAAGCAGTACAGTTTAAGTTGGCTATTATACTATGACTGACAATAACTATTCTCCTTCTACCTCTACGGGATTTAGAGAAACTAGAGTTTCAGAAACAGAGTTCATGAGCGCCCCCAATAGGTGTCAGACAGAAGAGCAAAATCAGCTGGATGGTCACACTGTATGTCTATGAGTACTAAGGGCCCCAGCAACAGTAATGAATTATTTCATTAACTCTTTTTAAATGATTCTATTTTTAGTCTTTTTTTTTTTTTTTTTTTTTACATCTAGAGAGCATTAGTACGAGCAAGAAACAAACAACTTCATAGACAGAGCCACAGAGATCTGGATTAAGAACGAGGAAACCTTGCAGGACAGATCCGGAGCGCTGTGGACTGTCGTCTGGAGTGTTTACTATGTGTGATGTGTAAAAGCCTTGCCTGATTTATACAGTTCTTTCTTTCCTTTGTGATGGAATTATGAACCCAGAGTTGCGCAGCCCAGAGTAAATGGCGAGAAAGGCATGTGTGGGTGTTCTGGTAATTAGTACCACGCGCTTTCAAGGCATAATTAGATTTTCCTCTTTTCTTTTTTAACAGTGATTATATCCAGCATGACAGAGAAGGCACCTTCCAAAAACTGTAGAAAAAATAAATCTCCCTTGATCATTAGTGAGACATCCAAAGAACATCCTCCGCCTCGAACAAAATCAATAAGCAACTGTCAGCTCCCCCTCACTGCCAACAGGGCGGCACCCAAGAGCACCCCCTTTAATTCCAGCCCCTTTACGCCCGTTCCGTTTCCTCTTCCACAAACATTGCTGGCCACACTCTTAGCTCGTTTTGCTTTTCTAACAACTGGCAAGTGAGATAATGTAAACCATATTTATTTATTTGGAAGGCAGGAATGCAAAAATCCAGGGCCTCAGTTAAGGTGGTTCACGTGGAACGTGACATTTGAACACCAGGTCACCGTATCTGATTCACAGATACAAATGCTCATCTGCTCACTGCACAGTTGTGATTAGACCGGGAATAAGAACCAGCTTTAGGTGTTAAGCTGTTGCTGTTTAGAGGAATGTTTGGAACTGGCAGAAATTATTGGAGATGCTTGCTATGGGCGTTGGGGAGGAATATGCCAGAGAAGGTAACTCTGCTTTTGACAAGTAAATGCCTTCAATCACACCTGTCTCACACTGCCTCTCTTATTTACTATCTCACCATTCCAGGCAAATGCAAACTGCAAACCCATATATTCTGCACACAGCAATACAGTACATTATGTTTCAAGCGACTAGTGCTATGAAACACCAGGGAAAAGGCAGAAGCTGTTATGTACAGCACATACTGTAAGGGACATTGTCCACTAGATACGTTTTGTATATCGACTGCCTACATTGTTTGAATATTAATGCCGCAGAGACTGTACAAACCCAGCATTAGCACGTCACCAGGAATTGCCGCAAAATGCAGGCAGCGTGAGGATGAACTTCCTTGGGTTGTTACCATTCCCTCAGTCCTCGTCTGCGAATGTCACCGTTAATGACGAGCCCCCTTTTCCAAATGGGCTAAACACCATAACAGACTCTTAAAAACGACAAAGCCGGACGACACTGTTAAACAGACAGGATCAAACCAGATCTGACCGCAAAGCTGACAAGACCGTTTCGCTTTATCTCATTTTTACAATGCTTTTGCCTGGCATCTCAGAACCAGCACAAACAGCCCCTTTGCCTCCATTCAGGCTGAGGAACGGCACTGACTGCACCACCTCAAGTACCATGTTACTTATTGAGACAGTCACTTTGACACCAGACAACCACTGCAATCATAGTGTTTCTTTTGGTGTAACTTTAAAATACCTGGCTGAAAAAAAAAGAAATGAAAAGTGCAACAATTGCTGCATATTTTTATTCTGTTCTGAGCGAAATGACAAGAATGTCTAAAACGTGTTAATGGCTAAGACATTTACTGTTATTCACTCTGACAGTCAGAGGTTAGGTCGGTTTCTCCACCACAAAGCTCAAGACGGGACAGATATACAGTTTCTCTCCCTTTTCGCAAAAGCCATGCAATCGGCTTGATGTACTAGATGCCCTGGGCTACTGCAGGGACATTTATGAGACTTGAACCAACAACCTTCAGGTCAGAGGTTAACATCCACATTGCTGCCTTGGTTAGACTTAAACGTACACCAACACCATGATGTCGCACCAAACAGGGATGTTAGCGTTCAGGGCAAACAGTGGTTTGCAATGCAATGCAATGCAATTTTATTTATATAGCGCATTATCACAACATTACATTGTCTCAATGCGCTTTACATTT
>JAODJU010000079.1:945580-965172 GCA_026776725.1 Gnathonemus echidnorhynchus
GTAAAAAAGGGGGGGGGGGGGGGCAGATTTCAGCAATGAAAATAAGGCTCAGTCTCTCCATTCCTCTCACACTCCTCCCCTACATCAGCTGCAGGATACAACAATATGGACAGTACGATCAGAGCTCCTGTCACAGTGGGTGCTGGCAAACTACTCCTGCAAACACCTCCCACGTTCTTCAACACCCCCGACGTGGCAGACAGAGTAAATGCCAAACCACCTAACCATCTGGCACCGATGGCGTATTAATAACAGGTGAACAGACAAACTCGGAAAAGAAAGCCTCAACTTCTCGCCATTTATGCTACCCCATGACGCAGGACCCCACAGTCAGATGCAACCTGGTTTGGAAATTTATTTTCAATCAAAGCTGCAGAAACTCAATAATGCAACCAAACAAAACACACGTGCACACAGACAGGTAGACGCTAAACTTAAATATTTACAGAGATCTGCAGAACACACACAGATCAGTTTACATGCATGACTTCATGGCCCTTACTTCGCTTGAAAAATAGCATATATTAAGTTTATACATTCAGTTAAAAAGGCTATAGAGATACAAAATCCTTCATGTCAAAAATAATCCTATTAATGTGGAATGTTTTCATTTTCACCCCCTTTTCAGACACAATATTTTATCAATTTTTAAAAAGCTTTTTGTTCCTTTTTTAATTAGAAATGTAGCCTTAAGCCAAAATCTTTGGGAATAAGGTAGCCACGGCAGTTCAGATGAGGTCAAATAAATCCCTTCTCTGAGCCGTTCCCCCCTTAAACATTTTAAGGGATATTTCCAGCAGCATCCTGGAGGCAGCCAGCTTTCAGCGGAGATCTGTGCTAAAGCGCCATGCCACAAACATGGATTTCCACGGCAACTCGTTACCGCACCGCTGGAGCCTCGAAGAGCCATCGGACGGAGGCCGAGCATCACCCTGCGCTACAGCGACGATTAAGTGAGCGGCATCTGGCACCAGAGCAGCCCCCCGAAAGTCTGACGCTAACTCGGACCACCGTTTGCCAAGGTTACATCCGCTGCGCTGCTCTGTGTCTTGCCCACAATCTTCTCCAACTCTTCAAGGCATGGAGAGATGAGGTGACTGTGTGTGCGGGCCATCTTAAACCTGGAGAGCAAGAGTACATTGAATGTTCGTGCACCAGGACAGATCTGCCCAGGTTTCTGTTCAAAACAGCCCGTTTTCTGAAATTAAGGTTCTGCTGACGCATACATTTTCCACATGGAGAGAATAACATGGACAAAATGGAAATTAATACAATACAAATAATCCAAGATTACAAGAGCTCCATATTTAAACTTTAAGCATTTTAAACAGCATTAAAAAATGTCCAGCATACATGTAAAACAGCTTATAATTCATAAAGCTATACACTTAATAGGGATGGATATTTTAGGTAGACTTACTAATCAAATTTCACCAGTCATTATTCAAATAACCCTACCCCCACCCCAAACACAGACAAACATGAATCAAGTATTGAACAGAATATTCATTTCTTACCACACAAAATGAGATATTACTTCTTGTTGCAAAATGCAAAACATAAAGTTGCACGAGTAAATTACATTGAAACTGAAATTAAGCTGGAGAGAGACAGGTCAAGTGCAGCACCATAGAATCATCTAATTACCTATGCCTGGGGCAGTTAAGGCAAAAGGAGACTTTTAATAACACAATCCCAGCAACACTTCTCTCGCTTAAATGTTACTCCATTAATGCATTTCCAGACATAATGAGACACCACTCACTGCTGCAAAAAGGATAACATCAGTGGTAGCCTTCAAAGCAAGGCTGAATGACACTGAAGGGGGGAAAATTATACATTTTCAGTGACAGTTAAAAACGACTTTTTAGCGTTAACTAAATTAAGCCAACAACTGTTTTCCCCATCTCCAGCGCTTCTGCACTGCGCGCAGCCTAACTGCGCGTGACATAGCCTGACTGCACTGCATGCAGCCTAACTGTGCGCGTGACATAGCCTGACTGCACTGCATGCAGCCTAACTGTGCACGTGACATAGCCTGATTGCACTGCACGCAGCCTAATTAGCAAATTTGTTGTGGGAAGTGAGTAACGGGTGCTGTGTGCTACCAAATGATATCAACGTCGTAAATGAAGGGGGACGTAGCCCCGCCCTTGTCAAACACAGTAATCTGTTATTGTTTCAAATTCACACTGGACAAAGTTACCGCTAATGAAAGCCAAAGGTCATCTAATGACCAGTTCTTGTTCTCCTCACTCATTTGTGCTAAATTTCGGAAATGTGCCACACTATCAGTGAACAAGGACGAAAAAGATTATAAATCGGCTCACAGAGTGCATGCAGAGCTCACACAAAAACAGTAGCGGTAAACATCAGAAGAAAAAGTACAAATTTATGGATGGATGGATAAACCATAAAGTTGTTAAATACTAGCGAAAATAGCTCAATTATCATTTGATTTCGTGTTTTTTCTTGTTCTTGAATCTTATCATGTGCTTTAGACGCATGTGTGAACTCACCTTCTTAGCAGTTCCTGGGCCTGACTGAGCCCGGGCCGTTGGTGATGCAGGGCAGAGGTACAGAGGTCCGCTAACACACCGTAGCACTGCTCCCTGAGGGCGTTGTGGCTGCTGGTGTCCCACTGTGGCAGTGCGCTGACGTAACGCCAGGCCACAAGTGCGTACTCCAGCACTGCACTCCAGCGCTGCGCCTGAACCAACAACCGGCCGCCCTCCTGACACGACCGCTGAGAAAGGAGAGAGTCTCCCGTCAACCACCTGGAGGGCCAATGAGGTCCTCAAACACCACCATCACAAAGCCTTCTCTGTACAATCAGCACACCTTTTATCGGCAATGCGAAGGCTACAACAGCCCCACTGAAGGCCAATTCATACTTCTTTTCCATGTGCGCTTTTGGTTGGGGACGAGGATGAGAAAGTTCATCATCGGGGGTTGGCTGGGGCACCTGCAGCCCAGACTTTTGTGTCTAGCAGAACCTAGGCACATCTGTGCACACTGACCGTGCATGTGCAAGATGACTGATTAGGTATTTCCAGTGGGTATCAGTGTGTACTTTCACGGGTCAACAGCGAAAGTGTGGAGGAAAAAAAGTTGTGATAATTATGGTGACCAGCTGCATGAGGAGGGTCTGAGGTACCCACTTGTCTAATTTTTCCATACTGTCCAGACATTATACAGAGGTATATGGTATTTTAATAAGCAGTACTGTTCTGGCATTTTGAAATGGCAGTAAAATTTGCCCTGGGTGGGTAGGAATTTTGTCGTAAGAATTTCAAAACACCAGAGGGTCCCTTATTACTGAAATACTGACCAAGCAGAGTGTAATAACCTGAAAACAGTTCGTAAAAGTTTACCCGTTTCACTGCATCGCTTGTATTTCTGCTTGTTGCAGTACCCCTGCCCTCTCCTGGTCTGGTGGAATATCACTGCTGTATGCAGCACTGTCTGCGACCATCTGCATCCGCAGCCAAATGTAGCGCGAAAACAAGCTGCCGCATGCACAACTGTGCGCAGCCCTAATGTGCATGCGGAAAAGCGAAGTATGAAGTGCCCTTAAGGGATCGCATGCTAACATGCCGCCCAGTTTAGCAGGTTTCGTCCCAGCACACACACAATGTCTTATTGACTCGTTAAGACCAAGTAAGTCAACGCCTGCTCTTGAGGCTCCACAAGCTTGAGGTAAAGTTTTCACAGCGGCTCCAGCCCAGCCATCAACCACTAGTAGTTACATTTTGTATTATTCTGGTGCAGCGTACCTTAAATGCCAGGAGGTGGGGGTAGGCTTTCCTGTAACAGTGTGCATCTCGGTTGGACCCAAGGCGGGAGTATGGTATGGATCTGTAGATATTGGTCTTCTTCAGGTGCAGATCCTCCTGCAAAAGCTTCAAGTCTGAGCCAACAGTCGTGACTACCGTCTCCTACAAGCAAACACACAGCGTGCAGAAGGTAAACAGAAGGTTAGGGTGCGATTCACTCTGGAGTCTCGACCCTAACTCCAGTAATACTGGATGACATCAGCATCCAAACACAAATGCTGGTTAACACACCTGAGTGCGGGTTCTCAGGTGAGACTCAAGCCACTGTACCTTCTGCTGGAAGATGAGGGAGCGGATGAGGTGGACAAGTTGCTGCTGTGAAACAGACACTTGCTCTGCCTGCAGATCCTCTGGCCTGGTCGCAGATGAAGCCTTCACATCAGCCTCTACAGCCAGAGTGTCAAATCAGTCAGAACAGACCTCGTGTAAACCCTGGGTCTCTGGAATTCCACATACACCCCCAAAAACATTTCAGTTTAGCAGAGCAAAGACTCCCGAAACAGCATAAGGCGGTAACACAACAGCCTAAAAAGAGCTGCTGTATAGTTCTGCACTTTTACACTGCCCTCAAAGAGAACACCCCTGGAGCAGTGACACGGTTTTATCTACATGCCAGAGTTTTAAGTTCTCTTAAGTTTTAGGCAACTCACAACAGGAACCGGGCCTCTCAAAGCTGAGGTTACCATTTGTTCGTGGAGCGGGAGACCTGTGGCAAAGAGATGTTTGTAAAACATCTAGATCGCTGTGGAAGGGTGTACTCACTTGCACGACTTGGCAGAGAGCGAGGCGCAGAATTTCTCGAGCTGCAGGCTGGCGACCCCATACGGGAATTCAGCACATCCAAGTAGGAGCGTCTTATATGAGCTGCAAAACACAGTCATGTTACGCGTGTCTGATCACACCTGCGTACAGGATCAGCCAGTCAACACGCACACCCTACTGCTAGCTAAGTATCGATCCCAGGGCAATCCTATAAGCGACATAGGCGGCCGCCTAGAGCGCCAACTGCAGAGGGGGCGCCGACTTGCCAGCTAATTTCACTTCGCCACGGACAGACGGATGAGGGGGTGTTCGCCTAGGGCGCCACATCGGCTAGGACCGGTACTGCCGACCCCCCAGAACACGTGTAGGCCCCTGCCAAATTACTTTTTGCTCCACTAATATGTAGAACTGCGGTCTGAGATGAATACAAAGTCCGGGCCGATCAAGCTACTTACTAGATCTTCACAACCATTAGTAATTTTTAATTTAAAGATAGTAAGCAGTATTAGTCGGGGAGGAGGGAGAAGTCACTGATAAATTGGTCCGTAGTCGGCAACTTTCACTTTGTTTTAACATAATTATAAATAATCAATATAATATGTAACAAAAAGTGGTCGTTAGATTCCCTGATTATACCCTTCACTGTCCCGCTATCGCCTAATTTTTTTTCTCAAGTAAAAACCGCAAATGTCACCAAGTGGGAGTTTTTCTGAAATTTCAAAATTAGTTATATATTTTTTAATGTTAAAATATCTGGGGAGGTGGGAATGGCTGGCGGGGGAAATCGGCCTCCAAATGAAGGCAGACCCGCCAAAATCCGGGTAGTTACAATGGGGTCAGGAACACACCAACCGAACCATTTAAATACGTTTCCTTTCTGCTATTTTCTAGTTTGCATGGTTACTATAGTTATTGTGATAACAAGTAGAAAAATTCAACATAAAAATAAGTTTCTCCATTCTTATCAGTGAGGGCCCCTGCCCGCCCAATCTGACGGAGGGAAATTTAAAGCGCCCCCCCCCTTCTCGATGCAGACAACAGAACCCGGTTATTTCAGTGTATGTATTATTTCTGTGAGGAAATCGTTTACCTGCTATCCTGGGCTGAGGTGCGGGAATTTCCACCAGGACTTGCCTTCTTTCACAGGCGGCTGCCATCCTCGGCTAGCTGACTCCGCCGCCTCGGTCTCTGCTACCCTGACAGTCCCGAAGGCGCAGTTTCAGGTGGAAACCACGACAAAACGGGCCGTACAGCAACTAACAGGGCGCCCGGCGTAGTTCCCCGCACTGCTCCAGCAAATATCTACCCGGAGCGGTGCTGTGATGCCAGCGTTAAACTTCCCAATTAAGCAGCAGGATAACACACCCTCCTCCGCATCCCTTATATAAAACAACACTCATGAAATTGCACTACAATTATTACCAGGACGCTTCACGCACCTTCCCGCTTGTTTTAATAAATAAATGAAAAGTGCTACGTACAAAAACAGGGGGAATTTACCGCGCGGGCGTGGCCTCAGCTATACTGTCCGCCGATTGGCTCGCTATGTAGTGCCGCTTAAATTCTGATTGGCTTGAGATTTCTAGGGCTTTTAAACATTGCTCCTCCCCCACTGTATTTCTGTATGTAAATGGTTCAGTACCACGTGGAAGACACTTTTACAGTACTGCTGTTTCGACGGGTGGATGATTAAAGGGCAGAATTGTACATATTTTATATTCATATTTTATTATTTGTAGTTTTTGTTAAAAGTAGATCGCCTTTATTATTACTAGATAGCCATCAGATCAAAAGACGTACAACGCATTTTTTTCCCGAGTATCCGTTTTGATCGAATATGCTGTAAGTAAACCAAAGACTATTTAAATCCCCACTTACAGCGGCAGTTTAAGTTTTGCAAATGGCAGACACTTTGGGAGAGGAGTGGTGGAAAGCCGACAGTTCAGGTAAATGCATAGTTCTTACTGTTTTTTTTACATTCACAAAGGCGTCCGTACCGCAGTAAAATGTTTATTGTATGCGATTCTATAAAAGCTGCCTGTCGACATGCACGAATGATGCCTGATGATTTCACTGAGTACCCACGTTGTACTGATCTCCACGCTCGTTTAAAGGGAGTGATTTGTGTATGTTGTTGTCTGTTTATATCGTTCAATTTCCGCTACCATCAAGTTAACGATCTGCTCATGAATGATTAAAATCTCACTGAGCTTGATTCTCGTAAATATAGTTTATACTGGATTGGTCCTTTGGAACAGTTCTCGCCGATTAAGATATTTAGCTAATTGCTTCATTTTGCCGCTCCCAAAAGTACGTCGCACCATTTTTATGAATGTTTTAAGATCGTTTTTCATGTTAGTGTTAATTAATCTTAATGCCTACAGATGCTAGTCCACAATAGATGTTAATAGGTCTGTTTAGTTCACGCCCGGATTTTGCAGCCAGCACAGTCTGTAAATGCACGTTGCAATATATATTGTTTTTTTTTATAATAGTGGTTTATGGGTTGTTTATAATCTCCATCATATTTAGTAATAGCGTTACCTGATAATTAAATTTTTAGGATCGTTGTGTTGTATTCCCCCACTAGGGTGCAGTATTTCGACATAGATCATTGTAGTTCATCTTATTCCTGCAGTTCGGAGTTTACCTTGGCAAGAAGCATCGTTAATTCATAGTAATTTTGCGCGAAGACATTTATTAGTACATAACTAATATGATAATGGCATTCTGTTCAAGTTTGGGAAATATGCTCTTCTGTAGAAACTGAACTTCAAATTCTACATGTATGTTCCAAAATACTCTGCACTGTTCACAGGCAATAGTACAAAAGCAAATGTAATTAAAAATGTGACATTAGCTGATAAAGAAACATTACTGTTCAAAATTGAGTTTTTTTGTAGTGAAGTTCAATTTCTTTCTCCTTTTATCAGTGCTGCTACTTTTAAAGTAGGTTCATGAGAATCTATAACACAAGGGCCTTCAAGCTGGAAAGAGACGTTTTAAGTGAAAGTGGGCAAAATTCATTATTGCTCAACAGTCAGTTAGAGATTAGCAGTTAGTGGAATAAGCTGCTGTCCAAAACGAGTTGCCTTTCAGATTTTGGTAGCCCGGTGTGCCTTGTTGAGGTTGTGTGGTGTGGATTTCGCACCCAAGTCTTCGGCAGCCCGTGTGGGTGGTTGGGCTTTGCTCTGTCCTGACTGAGTCATGGTGCTTCCTCCTCTGAAGGTGCTGTGGCCTTTCGGCTTCGGGATTCTTGTCGGCCCGGGATATCGGAATGCTTCTAGAGGAACCTGGAATTAGATGCACAGACGGAGTGTTTATGTACATCAGTAACAAGCGTGTGAATGATGAAGGCGGCACAGCTAATGGAGAATCCTGTGGGAACCATGACAATGATTGGGAGACTTCTGGATGTTAGTTGCCCTACAAAGGTTCACATCCCCACTGATATAATTTCTCTTTATATGGTCTTTTACGAATGACAAGGAGTTTACAAGACCAGGCAGGAAGTGACACATGTTGACTTTTAAAATAGATCAAACTGAAAGCTCATCTGTGTCTTTATTTAATGTTCTCTATTTAGTAGAGAACATGCCCAGCGGCAGTCCTTTTGTATTTTCATCCTGTCAGTTCATATTATTGAAACTGGGGTTCATCTTAGAAAAAAGGGCATAATGACAAATGTGCTGAAAAAAGGGTTTGATTTATATGGGAAGACATCTGACCAGTGGAAGTTGGTACCAGGTTGTTACCAGAAGAGGGCGCTTTAGGCACTTGTAAATTATTGACACGCCGTTGCTTTCACTCTATGTTTACTACTCTGCATTTCTTTCCCTCTCTGTGTATCTGTGAGAAACACAATTGGTTCTTGATTGACACATAACATTGACACATAACAGCCAAACTAAGTATTAAAAATATTTATCTGTGCCTGACTAGTAGCAAAATAATAGGTGAGATGGCTTATAGTTCGACCCATGACTAGCATTTATTTTTTGTGTTTCTTTTAGCATGAGAAAGATTACTGGTAGATTGAAAGAGTTTTTTGTTTTTGACAGTGGATTTCCGTTTTTTCCAGTAGCATCCTGTGTTGCAGTAAGGCAGTATTCCTCGCATGCGGTCTCCAGTTTCCATAGCCTGATAAAGCCAATTCATGGAGTGAAAACTGCACAGGGAATTCGTTTCAGACTATCGTGGTTGTAAATGGTTTTTAATGTTTTGCAAATGGAATAAAAAAAAAAAACTCAGACTGTGTTTTGTAAATAATTTACAGTATATGTTTGAAATGTATCCTTGATAGAGGAACAGCATTAGGGTGTCTTCCTAAAACAACATGTGAGATGTTACTGCAGAGGTCCATTTCTGTCGATATGGTATTTTGTCTGTATCACGGCGAGTGGGTTCCAGCAAAAACCGGCCTCCTGTCCGGCCCGAGGCAGCCTGTCACCATGGCAACCAAACACAGGGATTTGTTTTGAGCCTGGCTCGGCGAGCGACTTGACTGCAGAGCCCCGGCTTGGGAATTCTGCTCTGCTCACGATGCGAAGCCTCCCCCCTCGAGCATCTCGCTGTGCGCCCGTCTAATTATCTCAGAGGGGTACACATTCATTACCTGTTCCCATTCATTATGCCTCCCTTGGAGGTGTAACACGGAGATGAGCTCTGAGTGTCTCCTGAGTTAAATTATCATTTTGAAAATCAGGATGTGGGCGGGGGGGGGGGGGGTCTATAGCAGTGCTCAGTGATGGTGCTTAATAGAATGGAAGCTGTGTCTAGGCTGCAAAAGGTGTGATTGGGAGTGAGGGGCCTGGATTGTCTGGGGCACTTAGACGGAAGACCAGTGCCAAGTCCTTGGGTTTCCTCTGTTTCATTCAGGTAATTAAAGAAGACTTGACTATATCTGTATATGTCCTCCTAATACAGTCATTTACAGGAGCTTGCTGCGTGCGAGCTGCTGTGTTCTGTGTTCCTCCACTGACACCTACCTTAGAACACCATGCTCTGAAGGTAGCTTACTCTGCTCATGGAGAGGTGATGACACATGAAGCAGACTGCTGTGCTCGGTAAACAGGTGGAATGCGCTTTATGGGGGTCATGCTGATACCCATAATGACTGGTGCCTTGTTCAGGCTGCCAGTTTTTCCTGGCTCTTCCCTGCGGCCTGCAAACCGGGTGGGGGATACAGTTTCCAAACTGCACAGATTCCAATGAAATCGATTTAACGGGTAACTCTTTATGTTGACACCATGTCACCGTGCACCCACACCCTGAACTCGCAGTGTAGTTTGTGTGTGTGTATGTGTGTGTGTGTGTGCGTGTATGCGTATTGAATGAGCAGCTGTTAAGTCTGCCCAATCAAAAGGGGACTTTGTTCAGAGCGACCATGAATGTCCTTAGCTGGAGGGACAGAGACAGTACTTTATTTCCCCCCTATTCTTGACTGCGACTGTCTCGCAACGTCAAAGTCAGACAGTTTTGTGTGAGAGAAGGCCATAGACAGTACTTTGAGTTTGAGGTCAGGAATCATCAATCTTGCACAATTAGGTTGAAGTCCTAGGACTTTCCTTGTGGATGAGCTGGTTAGAATGTGACCATGGCAATAAAAATCTGTGTTTATACTTAACATTCTTCGAGCTAGATTGTGTTTATCGGAGTTATCTTTTGATAAAGGCAGCTGCATTTGAGTACAACTGTATGTTTTTTGTACTGTAATTTGTTTTTTGTGTTGTCAGATGATAACTTGCAGAGTGCCTAGCCCTGATATTTAATTATATATTTTGATGAAGATCTTAAAATGTCAAAAGGAGAAAATAATTGGGGCAGCAAAGAATCAGGCTGAACTAGGTTGGCTTGATCTTGCCATAACATAGAATCAAAAAGTGTCTGTAATTGACATGCATTTTATAAACACAGTTACTCTTTGCCTAAACTTGGAGCAAATCGCAATCTTTATAGATAATATGCTATTTTCACAGCATGTAAATGTACAACATGACGGTACACAATGCAGATTTGAGTCTTCATACCGTGCAAGTCCAGCTGATTAATTAACAGTTAAGATTACTAAATGGTTACGAGACTCTGGTGTCTAAACTTGTGTGATTAATGTGTTGCTTAATAAATGCCCCTGACATTTTTTGCCACATTATAACCTATTTAGAATATTTTGGAAATTCATTTTTTCTCCACAATTCCTGTTTTTCCTATTGGCACAAGAGACATTTTTTCAGCTCAAAGACTTTGATAAATGAAGGCTAACCTACCAATTGATTCAAGATATCTTCATGATCATGGTGTGTTGAGTGTATTTAGTACTGATACTTACCTCTCTGCTAGGAAATTATTTGCTCTCTATTTTGTCCAACACAGGAATCCAAACAGGCAGTATTGTAGTTGCTTTGCATGCATGTATTGATATACCAATTTTGTTGGATATTGTGGAGCATTTGAGAATGTTTCTACAAGAAATAAAATATTAGACACACTGAAAAGTGGAGCCACAAAGAGAGGTTAGTTCCATGAAGACTGATGTTGTTCAGTCTCACAACTGTTCAGGGCCATCTGAGCCATTTAGTTTAGTTTCCAGTGTGTCATCAGAGGAGGTTAAAGTCAGAGAAACCGGAACCCATGCAGACCAGAGCCCGCAGTTCCTCTGTTTTGGATCGACTGTGAAACTATGACATCAGCCTAAGGCTGTGCTCAGCCAAACAAATGCACGGTGGAACTTTGTGCCCTTTCTTCATATAAATTCAGAATTTTAACATGGAGCTGATATCAAAAATAAAACCCGAGAAAGTTTAAATAAACCTTGAATAGGTGAGTTCCCCCTCAGTATATAGTTATGTTTCTCACTGTGATTTTTTTTCCATCAACAAAAGCACTGAACAGTGCTGTTATAAAAAGTCATGTAAATTCCAGGCTAAAACTTTTTTTTCTCTCTTGTACTGGCAGTTAAGATGGTGATTTACATTATAGTGAATTGCTGGATTGGCTCTTTCTTAACTATAGAACATTTGACATTGTGGGGTAACATTTTGCCATGTGCCAAATAATTTTGCACTCCAACGTAAAGCAGGTCAATCAGTCACATTCTTTCAAAACATATATTTAAGACTCAAACCAAAAATATACGGTAGACCAAAATAATGAAAATAAAACAATTCAACATTTACTTATTTTAATCGATAGAAAAGAAAAATGCGCGAAAGAAACAAAAAACTACTTGTGTAACAAAATGAAAACAGTACATCTGAATAATTTTGGTACATGGTGGTTTGACATTGGGCATATACAGTAAGTGCACACACGAGTTGACCCAGAGTAAAGATATCCATTTGCTAGTGCTTCTATAGATTTATCATTTTTGTAGTTATAGTTCATGCACACAAACATCTCCCAAAAATAACACAAACATAAACAAAGCGCTTTTATAGGAGTCTTTGACTGTTGGTCAAGGCGGATGGAGGGAGGGAATTGTTAGGTTGTTATTTAAACTTAGAGAGGAGGCAGTCTAAGTTTGGGGGCATCAGTTGGTAGTTGGGTAAACAGAATTCAGTGTTGGGGGGTTGAGTGGGTCGGTGGACTATTGGGGGTGGGGGGGGGGTCATTCATAAAGATTACTTACTGTAATTTGTGAAGGTCTTGGGATTGGGGAGGTGGTGGGCGTTATAGTGATGCTACTGGTGATTTTGTTTCCGCCTTTAGCAGGGACACCATTGGTTAAACCTGGAGTTCTGTGTTCCTGGCTGTTGGTGTAGCCTGGACTCATGGGGCGAGATGTGCTGTTTATGGCCTGAATATAGGGGCTCCCTAAGTGGATGTGAATTTTGTTGTCCTCCGTTGTGATGACACTGGGGCCGGAACTGTTGGACCTTTGCAGCTGCCAGCTGTTCTGCCTCTCTGGGGTCACCCGGAACACAGCGTGACCTCCCAGAACTTCCACAGCCTCTGCCGACATGGAGCGCTCCGGAGTGCCGGTGGTGACGGACACTATCTGGATGGGTGATATGGCCCTGTCTGGGGTAATGGACCCGGATGAGTCCGGAGTCGTGGTTCTGGTGTAGGTGGCCATGGTAAGGGGTGAGATAGCTCTGTCAGGGGTGCCGGGTCCATCTGTTACAGTGGAGCCTTTGGCTTTGGATGGCGGGGAGATGCAGGCATTCTGAATGATGGTTATTCTTTGCTTGGGTGGACAGCCACTGGTGGGTATAACTGCCGTGCTGGTGTAGGAGTGGGTGCTCTCTGTTGTGGGGCTGGTGATCTCCAGCATGGCTGTGTTTTGCCCATGGTCTGGGGTCACCTTGATGTGCAGGGGCTGCCCAGGTGAATGTGTCAGCACCACATCCCCTTGCTGCATGTGGTTCCCATTGGGTCTAGGTAGCACTTTACCATTTACTTGGTGCTGGCTTTCCTTGCTTCTGGGGAAAGAGACTCTGCGGAAGTTGTTGTTGCTTATGTTGTTCACGTTACTCATAAGGGAAGGACTGCACTTGGTGAGCGGAAGTTCAATGTTGTAATTCGGTTCATCTTCGTGATTATTCTCCTCGTATAGTTTCCCGTTCATCACTGCTCGCTCCAGCGGCGCCACGCTCTTGTATGCGGGGGGTTTGCTTTCAGTCGGGTCTGTCTGCACTTCCTTTGTAGAGACGTGTAAATCTGAAAAGCGCCTGCCATTCATTCCTGGCCGTAGGCTTTTGCTGAAGCGCCGGTACCTCTCCAGTTCCTTTGTCAGGTTTTCCATCTCTCTTGCCAGTTCTTTGTTCCTCACTTCTTGCTGCGTCAGTTTCTTCTGAAGAAACGCATGTTCTGATTTCATTCGACAGATGGAGTCCTCGGTGCCCATGTATTCATGGACTTTTTCTTTCAGAGCTTCCACCTCTCTGGTAAGGTGGCTTGACTTTGCTTCTTCTTCTTTTAGACGCTTATAAAGAGTGTGCTCCTGGTTGGACTCCGCCTTCTCTGCCAGTTGGTATTTTGAGAGTTCCTTCCTAGATATTTCCAGTTCTTCCAACAAGGCCTTTGCACGTTCATGTTCGTTGGAGTATCTCTTTTCCAAGGACTCAAGCTCATCCTCTGTTTTCATTGAGTCACCCTCAACCACTTTCATCTCCTTGAGCTTTCGTCTGAGCCTCTCCAATTCCTGAGTGAGATCTTTCACTTTATTATCTACTTGATGGAAGCGATTTACAACGGGCACTTTGGTTTGCTCCTCCTTGGCTTTATTCCTGAGAAACTCTCGCTCCACAGCTTCCAGTGACTGCAGCCTCTTCTTCATCATGCTGATTTTGGACTGCAGTTCATTGTTCTGTTCCTCTTCGGTTTTCAGTTTGGCCCTGAGGTCATCCCTGTCCTTGATGGTCATGCACATTTTCTCCTCAAGCTCAGCCTTGGACTTCAGGGCTTTTTTACTTTCTTCTATCAGCTTCTCAGTCACTGATGTAACTTTGTCTTGTTCAGCTTGCAGCTTACCAGTACTGTTTTGAAGCTTGTCCTCCATTTGTTTAAGCTTCTCAGCCATCGTCTTCCTCTCATCCACTAGCATGACAGTCAGTGTCTTTAGCTTGGTGAGGTCCTCTTTCAGTGTGATCTCAGTCTTCCCCAGTTGACCCTCAATGGCTTCAAGTTCTTTAATCCTCACTTTCAGTGAGTCTAGCTCATTGGAGAGGTACTTTGTGACAGTCCTCTCCTTCTCCAAGTTGCACTTTAGTGAGCAGCACTCTTGTTTGCTCTTGCTGAAAGCATCTTCCAGCTTTTCTAATTCCATTATCCTACGATTCAGCTTGTCCACTTCAACCTTAAGGTTGCGGCCCTGACTGGACTCTTTCTCCAGCTTCTTGTTGAGGTCCCGGCACTGGTCCTCCATCTTGATTAATTCCTCATCCTTCCCCTCCATCTCCAGCACCCGCTTTCGTAATTCCTCCACCTCTGACATCAGGCTAGAGTTCCCACACTCCCCACGGTTAATTTTGTCCCGGAGGTCCTGTAGCTCCTCTTCAGCCCTACGCAGTGTCTTGTTGGTCTCCTCCAGTTCATCCAGCTGTCTACTCAGGCTGGCCAGTTTTTGCCGGAGCTGCCGGTTCTGGGCATCTTCATTGGTCAGTTTGGCAGTCATGGCCTCCTGCTCCTGGTGAAAGCGGCAAGCTTGGTCGCGCAGCTCCGCCTGCAGCTGACACACCTTGTGCTCTTCCTCCTGTGCCCTGGCCTGAGCGGAACTCAGTTTCTCCTGCGCCTGGGCTGTATGGGCTGTCAGCTCCTGGACCTTTGCACTCTGTTGGGTAAGCTGCTCAGTCAGCCTCTGCTGCTCATCCACAACCAGCAAGGTGAACGACTTCAGCTTGGTCAGCTCCTGTTTCAGGCGGCTGGTCTTCCTGTTGTTTTCCTCCTCCTTCCGTTCCTGATAAACCTTTTCCTGATCAATCAGCAACTTCAGTCTGTAAGTGAGAAACGAGACAGACTTTGTCAGTTTGTCAAAATATTGTACCTTCATGCTCAAGAATGAAAGTGTGCATGTCTATCCAGTTAGGAGGACATTTGGCCCATTTATTGATCCTGCGTTTCCGTACCTACAGTCGCTAATATAAGTGCATGCTTTCAGATTTTTATCACATGCTTTACTACACCTTATTTAATTATACAAATAAGAATAGATATTTTAAAACATTGAACCAATGTTCAATATAATGACTGAATATCATTTAAACACACCCTGTAAATTTCTAACCAGTTATTTCACAAAGCACAATACTGAAAGACCATATCCACATTTCTCCAGTAAATATATAAAAAGATTTAAAGAATAAATGTAAACATTTTGTGCCGTTTGAGTCACATTTTAGTTGGATGCTGTTTAAATGTCCTATCAAATATACTCTAAGTGCTTATATAAATACGGTTTAATTTATGTAGGATTTATGAATTTAAAAAACTGCAAATCCAGAATTAAAGCTGGATATGGAGAAGCCTGGCTGAATATAGCTCTGAGTTTACTTATCCGTAGTGAATGTGGAAGTCCATTAATATCCCTGGGTATGCAGCTCAAGTCAGGAGCTCAGTGGTTTAATATTTCAAACAATGACACTCCTGTGAAAGTTTTGCCAAGCACAGAGAACATTGATAAACACTCCCTTTCCAGACCCCCCCCCCCCAGCTTGGGAGTTCTTTGCTCTGGTCTTAGTCACAGCCCTTGGCCAGATGTGCGTAGTGTTTAGTCCGCTGTCATGGCACACAACCGCATAACGTTTTGAGAGGAAAGTGGAAAATACAGGAAAAACCGCAATTTAATTGGGCACAAATTCCTTTATGTGTGTTATATTTGTGTGTTTTGTTTGTGCGCTTTGCTTCGAAGAAAACAGCGCAAGTTTTATTTCGACAAAACCTTTCAAACAAGTAACATTCGTGCAGCTCAGCGTATTGTGATGTTTTATCATTCCCTAGCATTTTGATACCACTTTCTGCTGGCTCAGCTTGGTGGCTTTTACACAGATAGCAAAGCCAAGGTTGACCCAGCCATAAATTCCTTTTGTACAAAAAGGTCCAAGTTCTGGATCCTCAAATCCCAAATGCTGTTAGTTGAAAATGATGTTGGTACATAAAACTGACAACTTGTCAGGGGAGCATTTGTGGGGCCTGTTGGTTTATGCTGCACCATTGCCTTCCCCCTTAATTGCATTGTGGTCTCTCTTCTGTATTGAGGGAACGAATGAAATGAAAGTGCAATTTCAGGGGAAGCATTTGTATTAACTCACCCATGTGTTTGTCTGGCCAGGGCAACTTGGTCATAGCTTTCCGTGTTGTTTGCTGTTTGATGTCATGGAAACATTAATAGATCATAAATATAATCGTGCTGTTAATTGTGCGTGCCAGTAGCCGGCGAGATGTCTGTGAAGCTGTTGGGTCTCCTAATTCTCATCAGGTCTCAGAATGCTAGTAAACTGGACCCAGGACAGCTAATTCAGAAGGACTTCTGAAGAGTTTCTACCACGAAGCATAAATTTATGCACCCCTCCCCTCACATTTATCCCAACTTTTTTTTTTTTAATTGTCAAAGAAAAAGTGAGTTTCCAGATGTCATGTTATTCCTCCTGACGATACACATTCTGCTGACTGGAACAGTTCACACTCGAAAATCACTCAGGAACAGTCACAGGTCTAATGGGTTGAGAAAACATTTGAACAGAAATGTTTTTGCAGAAACCCATTTGTTTTGTTTCATATATGTATATATGAAAGTGCCTCCACATTTCTTCTAGGTATCAACTAAAGGGGTGCATTGCAACTTCAGAACCGTTACCTCCTCTTGCCATAAAAGCAGCACAGTCGCTGTCCCACGTCAGTGAGCGAGGAGGTCCGCTCTCCCTAGCACCAGCCCAAATGCGTCCGTTCTAGTCGCCTACGTCACGCCTGCAGCTTCGGCTGACCTGATCCCTGCCGCGTCTTCTCTTCGACCTTCTGCGCTTTGGGTGTTACGTTGTTATTCTTGCCCCGAGATCTAACCGGTTTTTATTTTAGCTACAGAATGTTTGTTCGATCAAAAATAGAAGTGATGGCTTATTCATCGGCCGTGACCCACAGCTGACATTGGCCGCTCGTTTGGGGTTCTGTACTGTCACCTCCTTGCTGTCCTCTTTCACTCTGTACAATGCCACTGGAGAAAATTCAGGAACAAGATTTGCCATTGATTTCATTATATGGGCTGGTGTATGATAAAGGTGGGTTTAATGGTGTACAAGTAGATATGAGTAGGATACCAGTCATTGGGAAGACACCTGGAGTTTTCTGAGTCAGTGGGGGTTATGGTGATGGACTGGCAATCAGTATTGGGCGGGGGGGGAGGTGCTTTGTTTCAAGCTTGTTTCGAGCAATTCTAGTAATTCAGGGGTTCCACAGACCCCCACCTCTGCCACCACTGTCCTACGCCTGCCTTCAGATTAACATTTAAAGGAATTCCCCTTCTTGCAGAGGCAATTACAGGCTGGCTACATAAACAGAGCAGTCCTTTTAAGCCTTCACAAACTCTGCGACAGAGGCATGACATCAGGGGTTTAGGGTGGGGACGGTCCCTTTGCTAACATTAACAGGAATGAGCCGACACCTTATGCTTCCAGGTCAAAGGTCTCATGGCTTCTGATAGGGTAACAGCCGTGTGCTGGAGGACCAGCTGATGCCTGTCTGTTACAAACTGCGGCATGAGCACATTCCACATTATGTATCAAATTGTTTTGGAGTCTGTTTGCCATGGTGATACTAATAAATATTTTGTGTGAAATGATGAATCGGCATTAGATTTTCACTAGTCATTGGTTATGTGTCTGGGGATTCTTTAATTCATATGTAGCTACAGCATGTTATAATTAGTTACTATAATACTGTAATGTAGGTTTTTCTCGTCAAACCATTCTGCACGGTAGCTTATGAACTGGCCAAGCTCTTAATTAATTAGCCTCATGTGGCATGTTAGTCAAATTTTTGTTTCAACAATGTGTTTAAATTGTATGCTTGTGTCATCACCAAATCAAATTATTTGTAGCCTTTGTACATGACAAATAAAAGGAATCTGATTCTGATGATTCAGACAATTCAGGACATTAAACAGAGCAAATGGAACTCATTTGAATGTCTTAATTTTCTGTAATTTAAGTCATATTGTAGTTATTTGGTGGTTAAGAAAAACATCTGATTTATTTGGATTCTTTCTGCTCAAATGATGGAAACAACCAGTTTTACGAGCACCAATGCTCTGGCGAAACACAAACATTTGGAGTATACTTGGAGTAAATTTGAAGTAAATTTGGAGTATGTTTTCCAAGTATAGGAATTCTGTTAAAATAAATTTCGAAATAAAATAAAATAAAGATAGAAATTAAATACATGAAGAACAAAAAGGCAGCAGACAAAGGCGGCAGAAGCGTCCTGCCGTTAATGAATGCAGTGAATGCAGTGTAGTTTGCGTCAGCAGCCCAGTTCAGAGCGATATGCCTCCGTTACTCTAAGGGCAGCATCATAATCATAGAAATACAGAGGAAACTCTTACTGATGTCATCAGGCAGATCTGGTCTGAACCAGACTTTTTATTTTAACCTCCTGAGACCCTGCATCCTCATATAAGGACATCATTTTTGTTTAAAACCACTAATCGTTCAACAAAAATAATGTTTGGTGTTTATGATTATGAGGGCCTACTAATCCCAAATAGCTAAAGGAAATACAACATGCACAGCAAACAAAAGCCCGGCACTCAGGAGGTTAATGTGCACGTCCTCACAGCCAGTCATATAAATGTCAATGGATTTTTTAAAAAACGTTCTTTTATTTTTTTATAAGTTTGGTGTCCCCAAACTTTAAAGCACGGTGTAGTAATGCTTCATGACGAAGAATGCTCCAGTTATTCATTTTAAACACAGATCCCAGCCTGCTGCTACCAGTTAGGTAAGAATTTCCACTGAAAAAAAGTATATCGGAGCTTTGGCCTGTCAGCCATCGCATTTACAGTAAGGATTTTATGCCGCTGTGCAACATATTCACTCGACTGCTGGCATGTACTATGTTGGGTTACATACTAAACACTGGAGTGTATGTCGGTCTGAATTTCAGACTTCATGTCAAACATATTTGCTCTTCTAAAGTACTTTTCTCTGAAGTTTTTTTTTTTTTTTTTTGGAATTTTGCTTATTCCTTAATTGGATGGATGTTTGGAATTTTGAAAGACTGCGCCCCCTTGTGGTGTGGCAGGCAGCGTCCATCAAGATTAAGCGCTGTTAGGTTGCTCGGATGCCAACAGCTGGTTTGTCCATTATCACTGAATTATTTTTTGATAATGGAGGCGTTTACACAAGATTTTAGAAAAGCCTCTCCGATGCTCTGAGCAGCTCCGAATAGGAAAGACCAAAATTAACTTTTGAAAATCACCTTAAGACTTACAATGCAATGCAATGCAATTTTATTTATATAGCGCATTATCACAACATTACATTGTCTCAATGCGCTTTACATTTC
>JAODJU010000079.1:969769-982758 GCA_026776725.1 Gnathonemus echidnorhynchus
GGGGGGGGGGGGGGGGGGGGGGGGGGGCTCACTTCAGAAGGAGGGTCCCCGCACCATTACCCGGGCGTACCTGACATGGATTACGTCACTGTCCCTGTAATTAGACCCATATTCATGCATGATCTCAAAGCAGCAGGCCCAGCCAGGCCCATATTCAGCCCCCCCCCCGCCACAGTGCTGCTTGCCCGGCTCCAAACACATGCAGTCTGATAGAACTGGCAGACACCCATATATTAAAAACTTGTATAATCAGTACTTGACTAGGTATTATTTTTGGAAGGCGAGCACTCCTGCCTTCTACAAGACAGGCTGCATGTTAATGTTATTAATGCTAATTGTGTCATGATATGTTATTGTTTTAGCTTTTATTAGGTTTTTTTTTCCTTCAGCAGAGTTGTAACCTCAGGGCATAGCGGTAACCCTTCTCCAGGGACTAAAACCTACGACGGCGGGCCCTTTAAGCGCCATGCCATCTTCCATCTTTGTTTACCATTGTTGGCGGTGGCACCCGTGTTGGGGGTGTTCCTGCCTCAGGGTCTCGTAAACGTTCGCCTGTCCCTCTGAGTCTGAGCAGTGAACCACTTCAGGTCTGGGTTTGGGGAAGCCACGTTGACCTTGGCGGTCTCAGTCCCCTGGCATGCAGCGAGCGAGTGGGCCTCACCCTCCCATCACGCATGATATCATTTCCTGTCATTTTTTAGCTGACTGGCTTGTTTCTCTTTTTAACACTGGGCTTCAGGAGAGTGGCAGTAGGGAGTGTGCGTGTGGGTCTGTGAGGACAGCTTGTTCTCCTCTGGGCCATGGTCACTCTTAGTTCTGGACTTTCACTTTCACAAAGTCTGCTGCTTCATCCCTAGCTGCTGCTTTTTTACTTGATCCAAATAATTTCATGGTACAGTGGGTCATCAAACGTGGCCTGGGGTGTTCAGCTGTAGATGTGATGTGCTGTGTAAGTCCAGAACAAGCTTAAGCTGCTTAGCAATCACCTCCTTTCCAAAACTGTCCATCTTCCATCATCTACCATCTTCCCGTACCCAAGACCTCCTGCATATTACTTGCTTATTCCCAAGCTCGTCCCATTTCCTGTGCACGCTTACAAGGTAACAAGGTTACAAGGGGTCCTATCCCAGAAGGTAAGGGTGTAAGGCAGGGAATAACCCAGGATGGAGCGCCAACCCATCGCAGGGCAACACACACATATTATGATTCTGTTTATGTTTGTATTTAGTCCGTCTAAAATGCTATTAACACAAGAACTTCTTGCACTCTTCAGGCCAATATTCTGAGCAGCATATACGAATTCTTACTCAAATATTGGTGAATTATTTTCACCATGACCCTGTCCAGGATAACCGGTTTGGATGGTGGAGAGACAGATGGATAGATATTTATTTTCACCAGAGAGCACACATTACAGATTGGTAAATAATGCCAGTATAAGCTGCTTAGGTGGAGACCAAAGCCACAGGAGTTTCATCCAGCGGGAGAGTGAAACCCCACCTCACAAAGCAGACCCGCTCCGCCGTCCACAAGCATGGAAGAGAGAACATGTCGATTTTCCCTCTCAAACACGGTTTGCTGTTGTTGCTTGGTTCTCCGTAAATCGGCGTGTGGGATGGCGTCCCGCCCCCGACCACAGCTGAACCCGATTAGCGCTCGGCGAGTTCGGACTGCGATGCCCCGGGGTTCCTTTCGGGATATGTCATGGATGTTTTCATAGCGTTGTGGATTTCAAAGCAAGGCAGAAACAAAAACCTCATGCAATTACAAGAGAACAAGGAACTCCTGACTGGGCCCGAACTGGAGACGGCCTGGCACTGGGGCCGGGGGGGCCGGGGGGGGCCCGGCCAAGCCAACCGCAGGAATGAGGCTCTTTGGACGTAGCACATGCTCCTTTTACAGTTTTTTTTTTTCTGAGTGTGAAGTTCACCCCTCGTCGTGGGCAATTTGTCCGTCTTGCACGGAAAAATCCTCTGCCATGAGCCTCCTGTCCTGGTGCCATGCTGGTCTCCACCGCCCGGGAAGCATGGAACGTTGTTCGTTAAACTGTAGTTACAGGAGATCTTACGTGAGGATTTAAGCCCGATTATTCTGATGGAGGCTTTTATTCAAAGCTTGTGTTCCTCTGAAAATAAAAGGCGTAAACTGTGCCCAGCTGTCAGGTGAGCCCCCTCCCTCTGTCTAATGTCTGACTAACTGTCTCCTCTTGGATTAACCGTAAGACTCCAGCCACAAGAGGCTTTTCTCTTCCCATAGAAGCTCTTCACCATGTCCACTAATACACATATCTCAAAGCTTGTAAGTTATATGCTGGACTGTTTCCCCATCGCTTCATTGTAGATCTAGTTTCTCTTGCTGAAACAGTTTAATCATATGCCACATCTTTGGCCACATAATTAGAAGTTTTGTGAATGGATGCCTGCTGGATCCACCTAGTGGTCAGGAGGTGTCCCTACACAGACTCTTGCACCATTCTGCGGTCTCTCAAAGAAGGTTTCACCCTTTGGTGGCTCAGCGCCTGATCGTTTGGGGACAATTTATCTAAAACATATGACAACTCACATGAGCACTGAGATGGAGACAGGCAATTATAATAATTCTACTTCAAAGAGTCGCAAAGACTGGCAAATGGCACTTGAAGGGATCTTCTTAATAGCCAATGCAATTTTGAGGGGGTTTTTAAGTACTTCTTTGACTCAACAGAAGTAGAGTGGATGACTTCATGTTATACCTGCTTAGCTGAAGGACATGAGATATCTCCGTATCAGTAGGGAGGGTCTATCAGTGCTTCCCTTTCTTTTATGGTGTCCCTCATGCTGTAGCAATCGAAACACACCAAATGGCTATTGTCATTGTATTGTTTCCTTAGAGACTGGTCCATTTTTAGGCGCGAATGTTTTGATTGCACTGTAGCTTAGCTGATTGAATGCCATTGCACCATCAGGCATATTTTAAGTATTGATGTTAGCCACTTAACTAGCATGAGTTATCAGTGTACTACACAGCTTAATTAGGTGGTGAAATGTCCCTATGTCCTCCATAGAGATCTAACTCCAGAGAGGATTCCAGACTTCATCATTTGGTGGCACATTTTTCCAGCAGGAGCCATGAGGACCTGAGAAGTACAGTGGGATGTTCCTCAGAATAAACCATCCATAGATCCATTATCATTTCAGCCATGTTGGGTTTGCTGGTTTCTACTAATTGGTTGAGAATGTGTGCTGACCTGCTTCAGTCTTGATTAGCACCACGTAGTGTCACAACAGTGGCTCTCCTGGTCCTCTATCAGGGAGATTTCCCCATGTCAACCTCGACCCTGTAGCCGACACCAAAAGAGCCCATGGCCAAGGATCAGGGTGCGGCTGTCCTGAATGGATTTTGCGGGAAATGGCATTGAATAAACCCCCCCCCCCCACAAAGAGAACCCAGGGATCTGGCTTCATAGTAGTTACTACACCAGCATTTGTCCTGGCTTTATATCAAAGCTGTCTGTTCAGCTTTTCCATTGCAGCAGTCCAGTAATTTCCCAGGATCCTCCCAGAACACAGATAAAGACATGACCATTTGTGTTGACCAGGAATGTGAATGGTCCTGATGTGTTTTAAAGAGAGAAGTCAGCAGGAGAAGGAGGATGTTTCCCTCCATCACTGACAAGTCAACCTCTTCACGTAGAGACACAGATCCAAAAATTACATCATTGTGTCCTGGGAGCAAAACGGCTTAGTGTTAAATAACATAGGTAATGTTAAATACCAAAAAGCGTCCTTTTTCTGTCAAGGTTTCTCAGAGCATGTCCAGCAGAGTAAGTTACTCATAATGCCTGTTTTTCCTTTCGCTTTTCAAGGCGAGGTAAGTGCATGGTATTTACAATCGACACGGCTGGTAAACGTAAGTGCTCGCGCATGCCAAATCTGTCAGACCTGGAGCCGGTAATCTCGAAAGAACGGCACCGAGGGGGGGCGCCGAGGGCTTGACCAAGGGCTCGGTGAAATGCAACAGAGCACCGTAGCCATTAACGCGTGAGACACTTGGAGTAGTTTCAGAATGCCTCACAGAGATTTCATCACTCTTGCACATGCACAGGCCCCGGGGCAGTGGTTGTGTGATGTTATGGTCTGGACGGATTCTGTTCTCACCTCTGTGATAAGAAACAGATGGTTTACCTCAGCCTACCACTATATGAACAGTGACTGCCCTGCGTAGGGCCTATGTATGTATGTATGTGTGTGTGTACATGTAACCCTGTTAGGTATGAGTGATCTCAGACGTGTGGCAGCCATGTTTGTCGTGCTGTTGATCTGACACGGTTCGTTAGCAGCCTTAACCTGTCTTTGCAAGACCGTAGCCTCAGACGTACGGCTTGCACGTCTGGCTAGCCTCGTAAAGCTGAAGGTCTGTGGCTCCGGTATGTTTTAAAGACGGGTTATTTAAAGCTCACTGTGTGAGCTGTCATAATCTTACAGATTTGTGTAATTTATAGGTTCTTGAAAATGATCTCATGCAGTGTTTTGTAAATGAGCCTTCTTCTGAGATGAGATCACCCTTTTCATTGAAATTAAAAATCAAGGCAAGTACTCATTTCAGAACTTTCATAAATCCTCTGTATCTTCCGGCCTCAGAGAGTTGTACCTGTCAGATCTTTGAGCTAACATCGCACTGCTACATAATGTTACGCCTTTGGTGTACTCTCTCCTGGATCTGTGTCACGCTTTAAGATGCATCAAATCACGGATACTCCCTCCTTTCCAGAATTTCCAGTATGGGACCATAGTTACCCAGTAATTCCAATGGGATCGGTGACAGGCAGTGACAATTTACTGTGCAGTTACTATGAGCATGCAGGACAGGCAGTTTGTCGACACTTCAGCTCTTGTATCTCACTCAGAATCCTGAGTGTAAACGAGGGAATTTGACACCATCGGTAGCAGCTCATTAAATATGTTGTCAATAAGGAAATCGTCTTGTGGGGTGGGGACTTCCTTCAGCTCCCTAATCCAAAACATGAAGTGAATATGGCCTCTGTGGTGATAAAGGCTCCCAGTGCCAGAGCACATTTTCCACACACACATCCATTCTCCCACACATACTTTGAATCTCGTGAAAATCACAGAGTAAAATTTATGTCTGATTGAAACAGGAGCATTTTAGTCAAATCCCCATTTTGGAATTGGGAAACTAAAAAATAAACATAGAACAATGTAAAACAGCAAGTTTAAATCTGTGGATTTTTAAGTTGCATTCAAAAGATTGTTGATACAAGAAGCCAAGCATAATGCTCATTTACTTAAAAATTTGAGGTCAAAATCCAATTTTTGGCCTTTTAAAGGTTTTCAGACTTTGCTTACAATTAGTGAGGATTCACAGAACTTCTGCCCTATAAATTTGCTTGTGTCATTTCGGAATTACTGGGTTAGTTAGTTAACAAGCAAAGTTTGGCAATAGACTAAAGCAGAGAAGGCTTGGCCACTCGGTGCCTTGAGCGGAGTGAATACCCTCTTGGCTCCTGCTGTGAGCCTTTCAGTCTTTGCCTAAAAATCTTTCATTACACTCCATTCCATGTGGGTTCTGTTTCTAGCGATTACAAGATATTAATGTATTGCAGGCCACGGAATTATCATCTTACCCAGTGTCTCTGCAGGGCACAAAAAAGTCCGAGTGGGAATGAGAATAATGGGTAAAATGTTTTATTATTTTATTTTCTTAGACAGGGGTAGTGAATGGTATGTAACCAGCCAGGCCCTCCATGGTCTAAGATATTTATGTCCAGATTTTACAGGCTGTGACATAAAATGTTTTCTCACATGTTTCACCATGGCTATAAATTCTATGAGAGGGCTAAAGCGACAAACTCGTGCCTGCAAGCCATGTTCTGCTTTCAGTGTTTGTCCTGTTCAGATTGGTTAGCTACATATAGTTAGCAGTCGCTAATAGCTGTTAGCTGGTTACGTCACACAGTTTCAATGCCCAGCTGTTCACATTGCTTTGTGTTAGTTGGCCAGACACAAAAAGGCAGCCCTACAAAACAAAACGGCCCTTTGGTTGGATTGACGTGGTGTGTCATACTTGAAATGTAGCATTTCCTTTGAATGTGTAAGTGCTTGTGTGTCGGAGTCTGTGCGCTATAATCTTTGGAGGTGAGTGTCCCTTGGCTTGCATTGTCCTGTGAAATGCAAGCATGCCCAGCAACATCATCTCCTGATTGTGAAGGAAGAAATTACTCAAAACAGTGTTTGAAGAGGGAATTATTTAGACAGTCTTGACACGGTGAATGCCACGTCATGAAGCCACGCTCCATCAGCAGAAACTTACTGGGATCCCAGTTGAACCCATCATGGCACTTTTCCGTCTCTCAGCTTCCCCCTACTCCCATTGTTTCCCCCTGCCAAACAGTTGGCCCCCACAATTTTATCCCTCATTCCCCACATCACGTCTGACAATGCACCACCCCCCGTACTTAAATTCTTCTTCCTGAATGCACCAAAGACTTTGGCTCAGTTGCAACTTCCAGCTGCAGTAATTAGACTGGTTACGGAAGTGGACCAAACCTCAGTCCGCAGTCCGAGCAAGGATGCAGTTGGACAGGAAATGGCAGTACAGGGCAGACTCGCATTTATGCCAAACAAATAAACAAAAGGGGTTTTAACCAAGATGAAGTCAATATGTTAAATTTCTCATAAATGTTAGTAATGGATCGTTCCCACCGGAAAATTAGTTATTTCCTTTTAGTATTTAAATTATTAGGTCTGCTTTAGGTTTTATTCGAAACCTCAGAAAAACGTAATTGCAGAAGCTGTGCTTGCATTACAACAGACAATGTGCTTAAATTGTCAGCTGCATAATAACTTCCATATTCCTGTCTCCCTGGGCTGCATAAGGGATGAGGAATCGCATCCAATTGGGGTGTCTCATTATCTGACGATAACGATTCATTGTCATAATTTTTGCTCTTAGGCGACTTTCTCCCATCTGTCACATCATTTTTCCCTTTATTTAAATGTTCTTTTTTTTAAAAAAACCTAGAGTGTTTTTAGTGCTTGCTTAAATAAATCTGCTATACCCATACGGCTGAACAGTGTTGCTGTATCAGTGTTTCTCTGTAATATCCTGACAGTTCAGAAGAACACAGGTTGGCGTCAGCCTCATACTCCCTGATGGCCAGGTGGATGAGCTTGATTGGGGTGGGTGGGGTCGTGTGACCATGTGACCACAGGCACTTGGGCCGTGAGGCACCCAGGAGATAATCTCCCCTGCTAATGTGCCTCCTCTGTAAGCATTTCACAGCACTTTCTGGGACAGACGTTGCACCTTCCATCAAGCATGGTTCCTGTTGGAGGCTCCAGACAGCCCTGGACGCGGTCTTGGCCCAAGTCCATGCTCCCCTATGGCCCGCTGTTTCTTGTGTAATTCTAACACGCCATTCGTTTCCTTTGCTCTGTACTCTTTGGAAGCTGCTCGTGGTGGGAACACCTCCTGGACCATGCAGCACCGCAGCGTCTCACTTGTAGGGTCAACCGGCAAGGCCTCGTGTGTGTTTTTGCCCGCCGTGCCAGAGCTTTCCGGAGTACGCCCTCGGGACGTGGAGGGATTTCTTTTTTTAGCAGAGAGTGCCAATTTCTCCACTAATTTACTCGCTATCTTGACACGCTGCTGGCTTTGGCCACCAGTGTGAGCATGTTGTCCAGACAGAGCAGCTGCTGGCTCTACAGTCCTAATGTCCAAGATCATGCTGTCATTTCCTTCCAGTCTGACAAAGTTGGGGAAAAAATTCATTTCCTTTCCAATGTCGTGCCAAACCATAATTTAAGGGAAAGCTCCTCTCTAACAACTGTTTGAGGAGGATAAATCAGAAAAACCTCTCCTTCCTTGTAAGAGAATCCTTGATGGATAGTTCTTTTCATTTTTGTTCCCTTTCATTGTTTTCAATCTTTTTTCCTCCCTCTCTGCTGGATTCTTCTTTGGTCTTTTTTTGGTCTCCATGTTTGGCCTGCACAATTCTACCCAGAGGACAGGAAAATCCATCTTTTTTTTGGTCTCCAAATGGCGTAATTTCAAGTGCATTTGTTTCAGACACATTTGCAGGGGACCTTTTGTGTTTTTCAGTGGTCTTCCTTGCGTTTCTCAAACATGAGTCTGGATCCACAAGGAAAGGGACTCGTGTATGTTAGCACATCCAAGAGCACCTGAGCATACCAAAATTGTTCATTCTTGACAGTCTAGAGGATGAAAAAGCACTGAAAGCATATGATGGCAGAAGAGCTCCTGCCATATTGTGTCATTGAATGTTGAAATCCAAGAAGGCTTTAGAGAAGCATCATTGGCCGCTATCCAGTCCAACAAATACCAAGATTATTTCAGCATCTACTCCATTGACATACATTCTTTCAACAGTCCCAAACCCTGCTGTATTGTATCATTTCTGTAGCCTAAACATTAATAGTGATAAATTATTTTTCTTATGCATTTGTGAGCTCTGATTTTCCAAAGCGACACTGGGAGGGAGACAGAATACTCAAAAAGCTGTATCATTCATCTTCACGCCAAAATACATTATTAGTTTATTAATAATTGGTCTTGGAAGTTCCTGCAGAACTGTGAGAGTACTGTAGTTGAGGTTTTTTTAGAGTTTGAGTGTGTAAGAGTCATCATCGGGTTGTCAAAATATTACAATCCGAAATCGGGAGTGTGTGGATTGGAAACTGCAATTCTTTTGATTGAAATGCTAGGTTTATTCCTAGCATCTTCATGGAAAGTCTCTCATACACCACCAAGGGTGGTGTCCAAAGCTCATGGATTGTGGTAAGACCTACAACAGGTCAGCCATTAAACCCAGGCTCAAACGTGGAGAGTCAGTCTCTTTAAAAACATTAAATCTTTCTTTGATTTTGGCTTCGTGGATCAGTGGAAGTCCTTCTGTTATCCATTTACACCTCCTTTGCCTTTGGTGTCAGGAATCAGTGATTGTATCTCCTTCCTGAAAAAAGCTGCAGTGCCTCCCTATTGGGCTGAGATAGCCATTACGGTATCGTGTTCCTCAATAAACATCCCAGGAATCAATATTAGCCTGCGTGTGACGCCACTTGGCGGATAACGTGAGTGTGAGCAGTATACACTTCAGTAAATGGTAATAAGTCTTAAATCTGCTTCCAAAAAGGGAAATAGGTACTAATCAGATGTGTATTACCAACTCTTGTACGAAAAATACCTGAAAGGCAGAAGAACAGATGGGTAGCACAACCGTCAGGAGGGAAATCTTCAAGCTTACATAATAGGAATACAGAGTGACCCCCGATTTTTGACCCCCCCCCCCAAGAGTGGGGCACAGACCTACCCACAATCCCAACACGCATCCTCAGCATGAGGCACCCTTCCATACACTGTCTGACTGGTGCTCTTTCAGTGACGCCGTCCAGTCTGATAACCCGGACCGATCTCCCTTTAATCCCAGGGTATTCCTTACAAGGCTTTTCCTTGTAAAAAATTCGGGCAGAAAAACAGGCCCAAAGTATGCAGCCTGTGGTTTGAGCGGCTAATCGCTACATTCTCTTAGAGATATGTAATCATTACACCATGTGGTGACGAGGCCCAGGGCCTAATTAGAACAACTCGCACAATTACGGAAGAATTCCTTACGGCCGTGGTCACTCAAGAAGCTACATGCGCACAAATGCATCCAGAAGGGTAGCTGTGGTTTTTTTTTTTTTTTTTAACGGTAGTATGATTGTCATGAATGATAATCAGTTGCGTGTATGCATGTACATATGCATTACAAAACATTTGCCAATTCTTTTCAAGAGTATAACAAGGTCACCCGTAGCAGAATGCAAGGCCCCAGCCCTGCCACACATGGGCAACACAAGAACAACACAAGAGCAACAGAAGGGCAACACAAGAGAAACACAAGAGCAACACAAGGGCAACACAAGAGCAACACAAGAGCATCAGAAAGGCAACACAAGGGCAACACAAGAGCAACACAAGAGCATCAGAAGAGCAACACAAGAGCATCAGAAGGGCAACACAAGAGCAACGCAAGGGCAACACAAGAGCAACACAAGAGCATCAGAAGGGCAACACAAGAACAACACAAGGGCAACACAAGAACAACACAAGAATAGAAAATGACACTTGTATTACTGAACATACACCTAGCTTAATACCTTTTAAAAGGATCGCACATTTCCAAATTGCCAGACAATGTGCAGACAGTGACATGCAGCAGGGAGATGACAGGTCACACAGTAATTTTTCTTCTCCAAGTTACTTTACAGTCTGCTGTGCTACAGAAAGCCAGAAAGAGATTATTGCAATTTTTTTTGTAAACAGACAGCCCACACAACATTTTTGCATTTTTTCTGTACTGGTTTCTTTGTCTAGTCTGAAAGGATTTGTCTCCCTGTGTTTCATAATATTCTGTTTTCCCTGTTGGATGAAGTTAGCCCAGTCGAGTCACATTTGGTCCGTTTACATCATACAATCTGCCACACACATTTTGTCTAAACTACCATTCCTGGAACAAGAGTAAATATTTACATTTCTGAGTGACAAGGAAGATGCTTTTTTTTAAAAAAAAAAAAAATATATAGTCTAGGTGCTCGTCCAGTTTTTAACTCTAAGTTACAATGCCAGTTTTGGCTAATCAAATGTCAGCAACATTTTTGTTGCGGATATAGAATAACCTCAGTGTTTATCAACACCATTTTCTGATCGCATTGCTTTCAAGAGCAGACTGTGAATGCCACCCTTGGAAGGAGGAATGACACTTTTAAGATAAAGCAAGCTAAAATTGGAACCTACTTGCGTGATTATGAGCATTTAGCCTTAATGATATGAATCAAAAGGGCTATTTTTGCCTCCATCTTGACCTGTATCTGGTCAGGATTGGAGTTTTATTTCTTGGTTCTGGATGAAGGCAAGCGCAAATAGCCTTACAGAAATTTTGCTGTTGCTAAAAGGCTGCATATTAGCAGCTGTACACAGAAGTTGCAGATCTGTGCAAATCTGCAACTGGTCAGAGAACTTCTGTTGAGCACAGCCAGAATTTTTCCCTCATCCCATCTGCCAGCACATAGCTCCGATCAAAAATGTCCGGAAAGGGTAAGCCAGCAGCATTTCCGTGTGAGGAGGACGGCGGTCTTCTTGAGGATGTTGTCATTGCGTCCGGTCGGCTTTGGGCAAACATGGCGAGTTGCGCAATTATTGACCTCGTCACAGTTGCTGTGGTGCAACTCGAACAAAACGACGGGCCCAGATCAGCTCATCCCCCTGTCAGCACCATATGTCTCCTTCATGACTATTTCACTCCTGTTTCTATGTCTGAGCACTGTCTGCTGTGACAAAAATAAACTGCTGCAAGAATAGCTAACTGCGTTTTGTAGCACGTGGACTGCCTTGGGTTAATGGCCTGCATTATATGCACATTTCCTAAGTACACCAATCAACCATAACATTAAAACCACCTTCCTAATATTGTGCAGCTCCCCCTTGTGCCATCAAAACAACTCTGGCCCAATGAGCCATGGACTCCACAAGACCTCTGAAGGTGTCCTGCAGTATCTGGAAGCAGGACATTCGCAGCAGATCCTTTAAGTCCTGTAAGTTGAGAGGTGAGGCCTCCATGGATCGGACTTGTTTGTAAAGCACATCCCATAGATGCTCAATCAGATTGTGATCTGGGAAATTTGGAGCCCACGTTAACACTTTGAACTCTTTTTCATGTTCCTCAACCCATCACTAAACAATGTTTGCAGTGTGGCAGGGCGCCTTATCCCTGTTGTTGGGGAATATCTTTTCAGTGAAAGGGTGTACTTGGTCTGCAACAATGTTCAGGTGGTACTTGTCAAAGTAACATCCACATGAATGCCAGGACCCAAGGTTTCCCAGCAGAACATCACCAAGAGCATCACACTGCCTCCACCCTTTTGCCTTCTTCTCATAGTGCATCCTAGTGCCATCATCTCCCCAGGTAAACAGCGCACAAGTACCCAGCCGTGCACATGGTGTAACAGAAAATATGACTCATCGGACCAGGCCACCTTCTTCTGTTACTCCATGGTTTAGTTCTGACACTCATTGCTTATTGTAGGTGCTTTTAGTGGTAGACAGGAGTCAGCACGTGCACTTTCACTGACCTGTTGCTACGCTGCAAGCTCACACATCAGTCAGCCTTGGGCACCCATGATTCCATCGCCAGTTCACCAGTTGGCTTTCTTTGGACCACTTTTAGTAGGTACTGACCACTGCATACTGGGAACTCCCCACAAGACCTGCCATTATGGAGATGCTCTGACCCAGTCGTCTAGCTATCGCAGTTTGACCCTTGTCCAAGTCGCTCAGATGCTTATGCTTGCCCAATTTTTCCTGCTTACAACAGATCAGCTTCAAGAACTGACTTGTCACTTGCCTAATATTTAATGGCACCCTTGATAGGTGCCATTACGGTGAGATAATCTGTTATTCGCTACACCTGCCAGTGGTTTTAATGCTATGGCTCATCAGCGTATGTGTGTCAAGGTGCTTCCTTCTAGAATTTCTTTCTTCCTGGACCTTTTGTCCCTTTTTCTCCTCAAAGAAATAAGACATACGATTGGAAATGTACCATTCTGCCCAAGCTGCCAAAATATGTTCTGCAGATGTACGGCATGACAGATCAGAGGCTGCATTCCCAGATTTGTGGAAGGCTCATCAAAGACTTCACCCCCCCTTCTCCCGCTTTCACACTGTGTTGTGTCGCTCGCTTAATTCACTTCCCTTGTGAGAGTATAAACCATGGCTGCGTGATTGTGGTTTAGGTAAACCCATGGCAAATCTGAGCCATGACGGACCCCTGTTAAGCAACATGCGATCATTTTAGTGCTCATTCGTATGACATTATGTGCTACTCGAGAGTACAGGCTCAATACTGCAGACTTTAGGCGTTCTGGTGACTTTTAAGATCCCTGCAGCTTCACAGCAACTCTCCAGCCTGCCATCCATCTGCTAAATTGATGCTT
>JAODJU010000079.1:982831-1007656 GCA_026776725.1 Gnathonemus echidnorhynchus
GGGGGGGGGGGGGGGGGGGGGGGGGGGCTCAAAAATCATGTATATCTTCTAATAATAAACCTGTGAGAAAGAGTGGAGATTAGAAGTCCCCTGAGAGGAGGGTACAATTGTCTGTAATCAGTAACTGGCTGATGACTGTTGCGCGCTGGAATGTGTCCGATCCACCTTTATGATGTCACTTCCAGAATGGGGTGATCTCACCGGGCGAGTGGGAAGCCGCTAACCCAGTGTGTGTCTTAGCGAGAAAGCGCTCCCGGCACTGGCAGTGGCGAGAGTCGCGGGACCCACCAGCCTGACGTCCTACCACCATGTGTATCGTGTCCTGCATGGAACTAAATCACACTGTAAACTTAACACTTCTAGAGAAGTTCTCTATGCTAACAGCTGCTCATTTCAACCCAGTGACGTAGCATGGAGCTACAGCAACGCTTCAGCATGAAATCTGCATGACCCCTTTAGAGAGTGTCCTCAAGGGTATTATGGTCAGTACGCCTATGCAATGACTGAATACGTAACTGGTATTAGGATGTCATTGGCACAGCTTTTGGTGTGAAGGTCTTATCTTGAAACATGGTCAACTTAGGAAATAATGATAAAAATATACTAGACCTCTGGGGTTGGAGAGAAGCTCGAAAGGCTGAAAGGAGTCTATATCTTGTTGTCACAAGAAGTTTTTTAAATGTCTACAGTTTTACGCAACTTTGTTACAGCATACTGGTGTTCATTTAAGATAAATTATTGTAGGTTAGTGCTTGCACATGTATATAGTCCACCCGAAACCACAGGGATATCCAGTGGAAGTTTTTTTTTCTTTTTTTTAAAGATTTTAATTGCCTTTCATGAAAGATTTAAAGAAGCACTGCAAGTTTGGCTGCAGTGCCTTAACATGGAAGATACATGGATTCTTGGGTGGTCATTGCCATCTTGTTCTCAAATGATCTCATCTACAGGAAAAGTCAGGTTTCAATACACAGTCACAGGAACTCACAGCTTATACATATGAGGCACTCAATTTCCTTTACAGGCTGCCAAAACCACAGGCAGACTGAAATTCTCCTTTATGTTCACTGGAACGAGGGTGACTGAAGTGGATGCTGTTAACCCTTTAATAACATCTAAGGATCTGCTAACAGAAACTGGTAGAACATCCAAAAATGACAAGGCAGGGAAATTGTATTAAGCACCTGTTCTACCATGGGTGGTTTTATCGTGGGCTGTATATGTGCGGAAATGCGAATTCCACAGTTCTGCGAAGGTCACTTTTTAAGACACGTTTAAGGCTGTCCCAGTACTGACCACATCAAACACAAGTGCCCATGTAGATTTTGAAAATAATCTGCTAGCTCTTTGCTGCCAGAGTTTACACAAGAATAATGAAATATGAACCAATAGATGGTCAAAATTCATTCAGAAATGTAGTGATTAGCAGATTTAAAGCATGTTCTCTTGGAAAGATGAAATTCTTGTAGGACACTAGAAGCCTTGTGGGACTATGCTGATTGTTTTGTAGTGATGGTTGCGGTATCTGGGTTGAGCAGCTGAACGGCCTGCTGGGATGTAGCTGTGAAGCTCTCAGCCACCCGTGTAAGCTCAGGGGCCAAAGCGAACACCAGAGAATACGCTACAGCTTCTTGACACATCTGCTGGGAGTTAGGCCCCCGCTCCCCCCAGTCGCCATACGCATCACAGAGGTGAATTAAGGGCCGCACCCAGTCTGCTTGCACGTGACTTGATAAAATGGGGGGGGGGGGGGTCCTGGTTGACCTCTCTCGGTTCTCCTTCAAGACAAGGAGGTCACCCAGGAGGCAGAGACCCCCGAAGCGAGGTGAAGGCACAGGGAGGAGTTAGCACCCGGTCCTGCGCCGCGCCGGGTGGCTGTGTAATTGCAGGGGGACATGTGCCAGCACGCGGACAGGAAATGATCACATCCCGTTATAACGCGTCGCGCAACGACGAATTAACGAGCATGAAATTAAAAACTGCTGCAGCACGGTGCTCTTGCGGATGGGGGCCTGGGCTGCTCCTCGCCTGCTTTTTCAAGGACCATAAGTGATTTGCCCACTCTGAAGCTGCATGTAGTTCCTGTTGTTTTGAGGGCCAGACCAGAGACCCTCTGATGTACGAAGATTCACTACATCACCTCTGTTTCTGTTTTCTTTTTCTCAGCCCTAAAAATCATAGAAGGAAAGAGTCTGAGTAGCTGCCCGTGAGCTTCTCCCCAAAGTTTTCCTTACATCACGGGACCAGGACACATCCGAACATGAATGTTGCAGCACAGGATGGCTTGGAAAACAAAGGAAAGTTTAGTCAATGTGTATCAGTGTCAGCATAATAGTGGGAATATTTCGAGTAAAGAACTCAACTCTTCTCCACCCAAAAGAGACCAACACTACGATGACATTGCTTCTCCACGCCCGATCATAAGAGAGTGCCTCACACCTGGCACTTGTTCAGCCGAGACGTAACTCAAAATCACAGTTGTGTCATAGGTGGTCATCGCAGAGGCCATTTTGTATTTAATGGGAATCAAGACTGTTCCCTTTTAAGCACTTTTGTATTTTCCCGGGGACATTCTGATTACATTAAGAATATTCAGCAGAAGCCAATTATTTATCTATGCAAGCACCGAGAACAAGCAAGAACAAGACACATTTTGGCTTTTTGTCAGTGGTTGTCAGATGGGAGTCATGCCATACCTCATTCTCATGATCTGTCTAGGAGCTGTGAGACGCGGGATTAGAGATCCAGCTGAACAGGTCGGTGAGTCACGGCGTATCATGTACCCAGATGCCTCACACAGTGCAGGAGCGTCCGGCGGCCTCGCGGGTCGCCTGCTTCCGAACGTGCCCCATCCACCATTCGCGTGGCGCGATTAACGCCATCCCAGATGGAGGCCTGTTTTCCATGGCAGCCTCCCCACTTGCTCTGTGAGCGACCACAAGGCTCTCACTTGTCCTGCCAAATGAAAGAGGCCATGTGGCCCTGGATAATGTCACTGTTAACTTGCCTCTGGCCACTTTCCATAGATGTTTTGACTTTCTTTCTAAGACCTTGATCATTTCCATGATATAACCTGGGTGGCCATCACTAGCTGGTAATAATGATAAAATGAAAAAAATCCTTTATTTTCTCAGGTACGTCTACACTGGAATTCTCCTCGCCTGTCCCATCTTGCTCTACCGATCTTCTGACCTTACGATCACAGGCACAGAGACTTCGCCTGCTGAGCCGCTCTCCACCGAGAAAAATATATGTTTTATATCTTCAAAGCTCCCTGCAAGGGTATCCGTGATGTAACCAAAATGTTCCTACAAAAGAAATTGTCTCCTACTGTCAGTGCAGTAATATGTCAGGTCTAGGTTTATCCATTTACAAACAGACACGTCGAAAAATTAAAAGGAAAAAAAAAATGGACAGCTTAACAAAGAGAGCTGTAGCTGCCAGTTTGGGCCAAGGATTTGTGTTCATGGTCTGCCGGCTGTACTCACATTTCCCCACGCTCCTCTTCCCAGAATAAGTGGCGGTCATGTTCGAGTAATGACTTTTGACTAATGAATATGTTTTGCATGGGGGATTTGTATTGGAAAGTGGCAGTCTTATAGTCATGCTGGACAATCGGAAGGTCGCTCCTCTGTTTGGGGCTCTGACGCGTCATCCGCCGTTTCAGAGGACAGACACACGCATCTGCTTGCATGGCGCTTCTCCGACTTTGTGTGCTAGCAGAAGGACTGGGTGCATTTCAGCCCGGACCCTGTGCCAGTGCCTCATGCTATTTGTGGTCTAGCGATTTATTTTCCATGGCACCAGGCTCCTAACACATTTTCGGCCTTTTTGGGTTTGAAACAGCTGTAACCCAAGAAAGGGCTTAGATTTACGACCGGAATTCTCAAACGTCTCAGTCCTGGGACAGGGGATTTTTATATTAGTTCTGATGTGAAAGTCACACGCGATGGGGTTTTCAGCACTGTGCCCCGAAAATGATGTTTGACTGTCACCCGGAAGTACTTCTGGCTCTATTAGAAACTTTATTCCACGTGTCTCAGCCATGGCATAACCTATGAAGGTATGATTTTGATTATTGCATGTGGACTAGGATGAAAGCGCAAACCACAATGCCTTAGAATGTTATTCAGACCAGAAGCCTTTCTCTACATAACCAATATCATGTTGTGGCTTTGTGTTAAAGATCTCTCCTCCCATTCGGCAATATGTACTTAATCCCTGCTCCTTCATAGCTAGCCCCCTTTTCCCGTAAAAATCCGCGGCTTGTAAATCTGCACTTCAATAAAGTCAGAAGAATGTCCTCTGGGAGGCTGCAGATAGCAGCTTATGTCTTTGTTTACTGTTTGAGAAGAGGGTGTTGTGACGTCACAGGAAACCGCTGAGAGTGGAAGCAGCCCCAGTCATGGGGGGATCATGCTGCCTGAAAGGTCAGAGCCAACAATTTACACTTAAGGACCAAGAAAAGAAACACTGAGTAGGAGCTGCAGCCCCCATGCAGCTCTCATTGGAACGCATAGCAAATGCTGCTGGCTATTTATGTATCGAACAAGACCAACACTGGGATTTCGACAAACAGCCATTTGCTGATGCCCCCTACCTTCCCAACCAGAGCATAACCGGTTGCTTAGTCCAAGAAAACAAGTTTAAACCACTGAAATATTTCTCAGACCAAGCCTGCAGGCACCTTGTCAACCTCACCAGTTTTAAGAGAATGAAAGTACTCAGGATTTAGAAAATCATTTCAGAAGAATGCAAAATGAGCAGTACTCTGCAGAGAGCGTCCTTCACAAGGGTGGGATCCATCATTCCTGTGCCAAACCCATGCAGCCATAAGCAAGCATAGGAGAAGATCTCTCCCGAGGATAAACTTCAGCCCATGTTCTAAGCTGACTAGTGGATTCAGGTGTTTTAAGGGGTGTGGTAGGCTATGATGTCACAGAACACTATGTTTTATTTGGGAAAGTTCCTGCTACTGTTTTGTCTCTCCTTTATCCAGTGTAGTAAATATATCTGTGTATGTTTTATTGAAATGTAAAGAGACTCTCGGCGCAATAAATGCTCTTTACATCCACTATGATCCAAGATGGACAGCCGGTCGGCAATAAATTATAATTCACGGTTAATCTGAAGGGAATTTCCAAACTCATTTTGGTGGGCTTGATTGTCACTCGTTACGTAACGGGATTGTATTTCAACCATTTAGGACCCTTCAAAACTATGAAACTAATATCTTGAGGCAGGTGATGAGCGTGTTTTGTATAAACAAGGAAGGTTTGAGAGACCGGCAGCGTAAGATATGTTCACGATGACAAAATAACTGCCACAATCTCTCATACTTTAAAGATAACCAAACTCAGGGGAGACTGGCAGACATGCTTAGAACATTACATATCGTACCCTCGAGTTTCCACAAGCGTTTATGTTCTTTCTCAGAAAACCGTCAGCAGGTTCCCATTAGCTGTACCACATTAGGCACCATTACTCCTGTTACGAGGGGAAGCTAATAGCACCTAAAATCCTGTCACCTAAATGCCTGAAACTTAAAGGCTGCTTTCTTGCAGCATTAATGCAGGAATTCACCAGGGAATGAGCTTACGCCTCGCAGACAGGCTGTGTGGCTCAGCTTAGAGAGGGTGACTGACCTCTCCCGTTCCTGCTCCAGCAGGTTGGTGAACTCGTCACTCTTCTGCACAAAGTCGCTGTGATTCCTCTTCTCGTCCTCCAGCTTGCAGAGGGCCTGCTTGTGGGCCTGTTCCACCAGGAGAAGCTGCTCCAGCATCCGTCGGTGCGTCTCCCGCTGCTTCTCCACCAGTCTGTCAAGCTGGGTGACCCAGATACATTCTTCAGTGTGATTTTTGCGGAAATGATTCTCAGAGTAGCATGACGGACCCTGAGCAACCATTAGTTATTCAGACAAACATGATGGGATCGTTGGCATTTCCAGCTATTTTGGCAGCTTCCAGAGGGGAGGACTTTTACGAGGTAGGAGGGCTGGTGTTAAATGAGCAGATCATCTCCATCAAACATAAAACCTCAAAATCTATTACATGCATCTTAAGGACAAAGCCTTTTTTGAATGTAAACGAAAAGCCCCTTACCAAATAAACATAATTCCCTGAAATACAAAGAAACATCATCAGGTAGAAGATTCAGGGGGACCAGAGACTGCATGTTAGGGAGGACACTTCAAACTAGGACAGGATTTGTAAACTACTAATTCAATTAAAATCACTTGGATTTTACCAAGTTATTGCTGTCTGCTAATTGGTCGATCTCCTTTAATCATGTTAATAATCATTAATGTTAATGTGAAACAGCTGGATGAGTGTTTCAGTCAAGGAAACAAACCAGTCAAAGCACAAGAACTGAACTATTTAGCCAAGAACAGGAAACTTTCAGTTTTAAAGTAGTTGGTAAATCCTCAAGTAGCTCAGAGTGTCCCCTCGAGATGCATTATCTGGTCACCCCATCCGAAACTTCTACTCAAACCTATGAAGTCCTCAAAATTACCCAAATAAAATATTTAAGCTAATGAGTATCAGTGGAGTTTTGCTGAGCGATTTCTCTAAACTCTGGACTTGTGATTACTCACCATGGTAACACGAGCACACAAACCCAGAACTAGTTCCTGGCTGTCTCCACCACCTTGTTTTATTTTTAAACAGTCAAGCAATGTGAAGCATCAATGTGCTCATCAGTTTATGAAGGAGGATTTTAAAATGGCTGCCAGATGGTGAAGAACTGAGCCCTCACTTAAAGACGGAGATCTTCAGCTGGGCTGCTGCTGTATTTTGAAATGTAATCGTATAATATGCTCTGTTAAAGAGCTACTTTTTCTTAGCCACTCCCTTCCTGTGGCTGAGGATGAGCCTGATCTGTACTGAACTTGCTGCCTACCTGGATACGGCAGCTTAGTTTAATAGTTATGAAGAAAGCAAAGAAACAGCACAGGAAATTCACAAAAAGGCAATATATACTGTCCTTTTTAACTTTCCCCAGTAATAAAATTTATCTGGACAATCCTGGAGCTCCTACCTCAGCCATGGGTTTTTCGTAGATGTCCTCCTGCCAGTCGTTGCCCTTTCCCTGAATGGCATCTCTCTGCAGGGCCTGCAGCACCTTGTGCGGCGTAACGAACCCATAATGGGCTTCTAGTAGCGCCAGGTCAATCTTCTCAGCTTTCAGCACGGTAATTACCTCGTCTCTGGCCTGCACGTGAGAGACAAGAAACAATCAGCCGGGGCAGGGAATGCGAGGCAGGCAGAATCTGCAGCTGGATCAGGTCTAGTCATGATCTACTGACTGGCAGGGGCTGGATTTCTATTCATCTCGACAAGGTCATCTGGGATCGCTCGTCTGCACGATAGATCGGTTCTGTGTTTTAGAAACAGCTGGAAGATCTGAGGTTGACGGGTGCCGGCCAGTGTCACCCCTTACCTGCAGCTCCCCCTCTAGGATGCTGAGGAGAAACAGCAGGTCATCCCGGGACAGGTCCCTGCCCTTTCCCGAGGAAGCACCTGCTTTCCTGTCACTCTTCCCACTGTCCCCTCCCTTGTGATTCCTCAGGACGGTGCCGGTATCGTCAGGGGGCTCCCTCCTCTGGGCCCGGCCTGCCCCCCGGCTCGGCGGGTCGTCGCACTCGGAGCTCCGCTGCCGCGAGCGTGCTCTGTGGTGGGACAGCTTGGTCTTGGCAGCCTTCTCCAGACTGTTGCTACGGGAACGCATGTTTGTTTACCTGCGGGAGAGGATGTGTGTTTTTATTTTTTTAGATTTACAACTGTGTCATGGTGGTGTGAATTGTGTGAAATGCCCAAGATCCCAAACTATCACGCAAATGTTCGGGTTTGACTAAGGATGCCGATTTGGCTGTTAGTTCTGACCAATACGGTCTGCTAGCATGAGATTTTTTATAGTTAAACAACCTTTAAACAACCTTTACTCTTGTGGATCAAACTTTGGGCCTAATTGTGTGTATTTCATCAGTACAATGGTACGGTACTGTGTGGTCATTAGATTGTGTGCGTAAAAGTAATTTAAGTCTTGAATACATGTGTACACAGATAAGGCCAAAGAATAGTTCAAACATCTATGTTGCAGCAGGATTTGTTAATTGTGTCTCCCCAGAAGTTCTGTGACAGCTTTAAACACTGCCATTGATTACAAACTCCCCATCATCAGAAGCCAGCATATGTGTATATTTCCATGGCACAAAAGAAGAAAAGGTTTAATGAACAGCCAATGCAAGCCTCACTGTGATAATAGCTAGTCTCGTAGTTCCAACATCCTGTCACTTAATCTAACCCACCCACCTCCACTGAAACGGTTCACGATATGGGGCCCAGAGTCTCCTAAGGTTCGATTTTAGCTGAGCTATACATTCTGTGAAATGCAAGAAACGTGGAAGCAGCGGCAGCCGCGCAGAGTTCAGTCCGGGACAGCGCTAGGCACAGCAGACCTCGGGTGATTCACCAGATGGGCCGTCTCTGTCTAGCGCATTTCTGAAGAGTGTGCTATGTGACCATGATTGTGCCTGCTACCTCCCAGGGCTGCAGCTTGATCAAGGGGCCAGGGTGGGGGGAGGGGGGTCTATAATTGAAATGTTTGTTCTATACAGTTTATGTCTTGTTATTTATATATTTTTTAAGCATACCAGCTTTTGTAAACCAAAAGGTTGCAGTTATGCTCCCTCTATGTTTAAGGCTAAGACGGCTTTTGCAGTGCAACTTCACAGAATCACTGCACAGACTAATCCCACTCGTTTGAGGGCCAGTGCTGTGGGTTACGGCTTCACAGGAGTTACTGTTACAGATCCTACACCAGGTTCTCTCAACCGTGGCTGTCTCGGCGGCTCTTGGACTAATCTAAGGAATCAGGAGTGTTCAGACATATGGACATATCTCCTGCTTTTTCTTGCCTCCAATTTCAAACAAAATGAGGAGTTTTACTGATTTAAAGCCTTTGATTCGTGGTTCCTCATTATGTTTGCTGTCGAGCTGTAGGGTCTGGATTTACAATTCTGGTGTGCAGACTCCTGCACATAGACTGACATCATTTTCAGCTGCAAGCCTATCACTGACAAACAGTAATAAATTAGGAATATTGAGAATATGATGTAACTGTAAAGACCATACAGGCTTCCAAGGCTGAGAAAGGTCCAAAATGAAGGATTTTATCTAATACTGAAAAATTTAGTACCGTGCAATATTGAAGGCAAATGAAGGTCTGTAGAGTAAAATGAGCTTTTCCCAAATCATCAGCGTTTAGATCCATTAGATGATGATTTAAATAGAGACACTTTGTCATGGCATTTAGGTAGCTGTTTGTCCAGGAGAGAAGGCGGCTGTAATTTTCTGTTGCTGTTTGTTGTTGCTGTGTGCTCATAGTTTCTCTGTTCCATCATCGTTTGAAAGGTGTACACTTAGGAAATAAGAACACCAAGGTTGGCCAGTACATTGCAGATTAATTAGTGACCATATGAGGAAAACAGTGCGTGGCTCGTGTGAGCTCTAAAATGTTTATGGGAGTCTTTAACAGAAATGTATCCTTCAAGAGAACAACAGCAGTAGTTAAGTTGGGGAACATTACAAACATTCAGAGTGAGATGAAATGATTTTTATGCACAGTTTTATGGGGACACACCTAATTATGAAGGACGTGTGAGGTGATTAGCTGTTAAAACGAAATATTAACAACAGACTCCTAAGCTGTATAGCTGCATAGCAAGACTCTTCCATTTAACTGGGAGAGTCTTACACTGATAGTGAAGAACTGTGAAGTGACTGAAGGCTAGTTTATTCTCATATCAAATTTCATCAAAATAAGTAGCTATTTTTTGTGCTGAAGAGCTTCCCTGCATGGCAAGCCCATTGGCTGTCTAAGCTAAGCTGACTAGCTAAACAAACAGTACATTCATTGGTGTCTCACAACTTTGACTCGCTCGGGCAGATCCCATTTTTCTGAGCTGCAGTAAGACGAAGAACCCATTGCCAATAGGTGAGCTAATGGTAAATAGAAGCCTGGCTTGTTTGTGGGGGAGCTGGCGGTTGCCTTTGATGCTTTTGAGGATACTTCCTTTAGCACGCACACGTGTATATCCCAAGCAGCGCTACACACACGCATGTACGGCGATATAAAACATGAGGCTATCATGGGGATGGTTGGCAGGAGTGCAGCAGAGAATCACAGTGTCCCAACCCTACGAATTCTAGGAAGAGCCTATCATGGGGCACATTTTGGGATGATGCAGCTTGTTGTTCGGAGCAAAGGTTTCCCAATTAGTTCCCAGTAGTTCGAGTTCAGCTTTCCCTCCTTAAATTCTAAGCTAATGTGTCATGATTTTAATGCTGATTTGGGATCAGTTTGTAAGGGGGTGTGTAGCTGTACAGAGCTCTGGCCACTGGAGATATTTATGGTCACTAGCTTGGGATAACAGAGAGTTCTGCCTTGTAGGGGACAGCCCAGGTGGTGTCGATTACCAAGTTTTTCTGCTCAAGGTTCAACAGGTCTAGTCTTCATCGAGAAAACATAAACGGGAAACGCATCTAGTGCCTCAGAATTTCGGCAGAACACAGATCAGGTTGGACAAAAAACATGTATTGGCCAATCGCTTCCCCCAACCACAGGCCCCTTCCCTTGAAGAAATTACGACTTGAGTGCCTTTTGCCTTTAGTTTTGAGTCGGGATAAAATGACATCACAGAACAGCAGTAAACTGATCAGTTGTACATGCAACTCCAGGTCAAGCAAGTCATAACAAGCCCGCAAGTTAAAGGTTACAGCACTGAGAGAGTGACAGCATTTTCTGTAGTAAGTAAGAAACAAAACTCCACCCAAAGTCATCTATTACTCCATTCTTATGTTATTGTTTCCCAAGACTGCATCTAATCGGATAGCTACCACAACGGCATACTGGCTTCATTCCACCTTCATTCCTCAGACGGTCCTTGGCAGGGTGACAGTGAAATGTCAATTTTGCCGGATGTGATTTCATGCTCATCTGGCGTGTTTTTCCAGGAGGCCTGCCCCGATGGATGCGGGAGATCTGGTATTCAGAGACTTTTTGTGGCGATTGTTGCGTTGTAGATCTTCAGTGCCATGCTTGGGGGGTGAGAAAATGCTGGCCGGACCCATAGGCACTTCAGGGCTGTTGTCAGGAGGGATTACAGGCCGAGCTGAACTTTGCCTTTGATGCTTGAGGCCATGAGGCTTCCTTACGTTTGGCTGGAAGCTGCTTTTAGTTTCGTTAGCAAGGACCTGGTGCAGGTGAAGGTGTCCTCAGCAGTCTCGAGGCTGAGGGTAAAGGAATTCAGTTGCTCGCTGATGAGACGAGCATAGCTGAGGTTTATTGAAATTCCACAATTAGTGACTGCAATTATAGTACCATGGTTTAATCCCAGTACATTTTCTATTTAATGTTTAAAAAGTACGTGAATATCCCATTGTTTGATATGGAGCTTGTGTAACCATGTAAATAATTAGCTAACAGCTATTCCTTCAGGACTCATGCATAATGGAGCATGTGTTCCTGCAACTTGTTCCGATCATCCACTGTGCACCTGTTTCTTGTGATTTGTCTGTTTTCCTGCTGTTAGGCCTAATAGCTTCACTTTCTTTGAATCATGCTTTTGTGGTCTCCTTCTCCTTGGCACCTTGTCGCTACAGCAGCAGTCTGGACTTTGCGGAGCCAGCGACTTGGCCAGAGTTGCCCCCTAATTGACCCCCTTGCTACACGCTATGCTGCCTGGCAGTCTGCATCTAACCCATGTAAATACGGACTTCAGAATACGTCTCTTGTTCTATTCATTTATTTTTTTGTGCCGGTTTGTTTTTTTAATGTTAATGTAAGTTCTGGCCGAGGTTTTTTATTGTTAGGGTCAGCCTAGATTTAGTCAGGTGAGACCCTTGAAGGGAGAGCTCTTCAAGGCAATTCGTTAAATCTGTTATCAAGGAAACAGAAGGACCTTTTTAGTGACATCAGGTCAGGGGACTTGAATGGCACAATAACTATGAGGAAAATTCTGTATGGTGGTTATGCGTCCCAGTGGCTTTTGGGAGTTTTGGCCTGTATCGCTCTTTGAAACATTGCCATCGATGACACCTGACATTTTAAGGTCCAGTTTCAAACCCCACAACAGAGAAACTGCAGGGGCAAAATTAACCAGGGTGTTTAGGTACCTCCGAGAAGATCGCCGGTAGCTTTAAATAATCTTTTTGTGCAGTGAAACCCTGTGTTGCTTAGATGTTAGACTACATTGGTGGTCGTCTGCTTTGCTCTGTAGATATTGGTTTCTTGGATATTACAGCGCCAGTGTGTTTTGGGGCAGACAAAAGGTTTTGCTGCAGCACTTTGTCAGCAGAAGATTTCCAGAGCATTTTTCCATACTGTTACTTCCATATGCTTCCCCCACTATTGGAACGGAGCACATTCCTTGTTATGGAACTGGAATCCATGCAGGCATCTAACCTCAGTTTTTACTTATGACCAGTAGGTGTGGTTTAGCAGCACTGAAAGCCTTCAGATGTAATACAGTTAAATTGTACCTTGACTTTTCATGAAAATTACATTTTAATTCAAAATATGCTCGCTTAATTGAAATCCAGATTACGTCTGTTCTGCTCTTGCTCAATTTTGTGTTATTGATTTTCCTTGTAAGAGGAAGTGTAGTTTAGTAATCTGGGCCATAAACTCTTATATTTGAGTCCTTTTTTGGTGACTTTGCAGGGTCACGCATGTTGAACTTTCCATGAAAGGTCATGCTGACTTCAAGTGCTATAATGGGACTGTGCTTTGTTTGAAATTTTAAAGACAAGACCTTTTATAGTGCTGTGACCCTAAGCTTATCCACTTCAGCAGGAATAGCACCCCCTTCTGGACAATCAGCCACTGTAGCAGCCAACTGTGGCCTGCTGCTCTTCTGGAGTTTCTCATGAGACGTTGACCACCCCAGACCAGGTGTTTAAAGCCAAGCACTGGACAGTCGTAAGATGTTGACCACCGGACCTGTGAGCAGAATTCAAGGTGGACACAGGAGCTTGCTGGGATTTAAGTGGTGTGTTTTTTACACGTCTGGCCGGAGTTGTATTGGATTATATGTTGCATGTACAATAAGATTACCAGATAGAATGCAGGCTTTAGTGTTGAGTTCACATACTCTGTGGATCAATTTTCCAGACAGCCTCTGCGGAGCTTTTTCTGTCCAGATATTGTGGGCTGATATGACATTTCTCCCTTACATTTAATGTTACATATTTTTAAACGTAGTTGTTGAAAATTCTTTATGAGACGTATACATACTCACTCGGGTAAAGCTCTTAACCACATGTAGTGGGTTTTGGTTGTTTTTTTGTTTTTTTTTTACCAGTGATAAATATCTCCAGTGGCCATGAAGGAATGATGTCTTTATATTTTGTACCTGCTTTATGCAAAATACAAAGTACAGCACTAGGTGTGACACTGTAATTCCTTGATAACTGCAGCACTCTGTCCGGAGGGCCTTTCGCTGGATACAGGGTTGGTCTTGTAAAGTCTTCTGCTGTCCTTTTACAGGCAGGATGGGGCTTTTAAAGCCAGAGGCTTGGAAGGTGAAGATGCAGGTGTTCCGTGCTCCAGGGTCTGTTTGCACTGCTACCCTGAGCTCACTGCCAGCCCCACGTCCTGACACACACACAGACACACACACACACACACACAGGTTTGTAATTATATCTTTGTGGGGACTCTCCATTCATTTCTGTGGGGAAAACTGTAATCACAACATGACAACCTTAACCCCCATCCAGCCCTAACCTTAATCATAAGTATCCCAACAAAATACAAGACTTTTGTCATTTTTAGTTTTTTGATGGCATTCACAGATCTTTGTGGGGACCTGAAAAATTGCCCACAGCATTGAAATAACAGGTTTTTATTACAATGTGGGGGACATTTGGTCCTCACAATGTAATATAAACATAATCCACACACACACACACACACACACACACACACACACTGCATGTTCCAGTACGACCTCGCATTCCTGACGCCTGACATCAGAGCATTGTTAATGTGACTGAAGCATTAGGGACGAAAGGCCGTGCTGATCTGAGGCAGCTACCTGACAAGGGAAAAGAAGAACAGACAGAAGGATAGATGGAGAAAAAGAGAAATGGAGGAAGAAAAGTGGAGAAGAGCATGTAAAAAAGGATGTAGATACGAGAGATGAGAAATTGCTCCGAATGTTCTGAGCTGCCGTTGGTCTACCTCCACACTGACCACTTACGGAGGGCAGTGTGATCTACACCAACATCAGAGCAATGTTGGTAACATAGCAGTAACTACTTTGAAGGCCAAAGATATGTTGTAATGCTGGTGCCTGACGTGGATCAGCCGTTCCTGCTCCCGTTTTTAATGAAAACAGCACTGAAACAAATCCCTAGAAGGTCACAGAACAGCTTTCCTTTTCTTACAGTTACGGCCCATCAGGACTGAAGCCAGTACTGTGACCAGCCTTCCATGTGACCTACTGCATGAGCAAAACCACAAATAAAGATGCTTCTTAATTGGTTATTTCCTTACGGTCACAGCCTTAAAAATACTGAACATGTAGTCTTCCCCAAAATTGCCAGCGTGCTCAGAGATTGAAGTAAAGGCTGTGAGTGATTCTGTTTTAGTGCTGTCAGATATTCATCTTTTTTTGTAGCAGTGCATTAGCTGAAAGGCTCACTGCAATCGCAGTGCCTCCCGATCATATATACCTATCAACATGTATCTCACTGCAATTGCAGTACCTCCCAATTATATATACCTATCAACATGTATCTCACTGCAATCACAGAACCTCCCAATTATATATACCTATCAACATGTATCTCACTGCAATCGCAGTGCCTCCCGATCATATATACCTATCAACATGTATCTCACTGCAATCGCAGTGCCTCCCGATCATATATACCTATCAACATGTATCTCACTGCCGTCGGCACTGCCTTGTGTTCAGGCATGACCCACTGGTACTCAGCAGAGCACTGCGGCCCACAAGTTCATCCTGTCTCTTCATACGGACCCAGACACTGCAGGAACCATTGAGAATGCATGTCAGCACACACGGATACGCACATACGTACACGCATGTGCCTGCAACAAACAGCGAAGTTTGAGGGCTCTGGGGGGCTGTTAGACGGCCCTCGGGTGGTCAGGTCAAAAGGAGACAGATGCTGAGATCATCGGCGTGGAACATACGTCACATGACATCCGCCAGTGCCGAGAACGTATAAATCTGTCGGCGAAGGAAGAGGCACGGTGTGTTTGTGTAGCACTCGCCAAGGAGCACATGGCCCTGGCTGATCCAATGGCTTTGCTCGGAGTCAGCAGGTGGTGCTGAAAGAGGGGGGGCTCCTCTGTGAGCTCCCAGGAGTGGCCTTGAGTGGGCGCTCTTCCTGCTTGGACAGATTTATGGGGCACAGAGAGGGAACCGGATTTGAGTTCTGCCTCAGACAAAGCCTGTGGCAAGTGATAGTCTTCACAGAGGTTCAGCTCCTGCGTAGTTGTGCGTGAAAGCGAAGTCCCACAGCATATTCAACTAATTACAAGAGTTAGGGAGGAGAAATTAGATCAAGCAAAGCTTGGTGGGCTAGCAGGTAGCAGTATGGACACAAACAGACGTCCAGGGGCTTAAGCCTTAAGACGCTTTAACCTGGATTAAACTCATTTAGTGAAATCATCAGTTCATATAACTGAGTATAATTGTCAATCACGACTGAAGTCACTCTAAATAAGCTATGAAATAAAAACAGCAACATCAATATCATGTTTAATCATGAGGACAGCAGGTGTTTAAGAACTCGGGAATGGGCCCCCTGATTCCCCCTTTAGCAATGTAATTAAACCCTTAATTGCTTTAGTAGCTAATAGTATCTAATTGTAAGAGCCTAGCTATCTGCAGAGGGGAGAAGAGCCATCGCTATCCATGTCAGGTTTTATTTTTGGAACTTTGTCCTGCATCAGATAAATGAATGGACGGCTGAGATTGTAGTGTGCTCTGAGCAGATGTTACAGCAGAATCAAAGCTGCTCTTTTACGTGAGGAAACACAGGCCTCTGGAGATAGTTTTTCCACTCTTATCCACGGGGGAGGGGAAGTGGGGACAGACTAGTGGTATGTAACTGGTTACGGTTCAGTGTCGGGCCTCTTTGTGCTGGATTTATGTAACCGCCACTTGAGTTTTTCTTTTTTTCCCCAGACAGAACTTCTGCAGCACTGAGTTTAGCTTTAACGTAACGTAGTGTTTCAGCACATTTCCAGTGGTACCAGGAATCTGGCTTGGGGGGTCCTCTGGACAAAGCTGAGTGCTGCCTTTTGCGTAAGTGGCTGCTTAGCTGCTGTGGTAGCCCCCCCCGCCCTGTGAGACCGTGTGACACTTTCGTCAGCACTGTTTGCTTCCACCCTGGAAACTATTTCACCTGGCCGCAGAAATGCTGCCGGCTGACGTGCTGCGGTTTTCACGCCTCTCCCAGAGCTGGGTGCCGCCGTTCTGTCCCGGTTTGGACATCTCCTGCCCACAAGACCCTGCTGTTTCTTCACGAGCTGATATTTACTGAGGCTTTACCTAAGACTGCTAAAGGTCGGCGAGTCCATCTAGCTGTCTGAGGACACAGGTATTCATCCATGCTAAGAAAATTACACATTTACAATCCTCCTCACCCCATTTCCACTCTCCCGCCTCCTTCCTCATAAAATAATGCTGTAAGATCCCATGAAAACTGAAGACTAGAGGTGCCATTGTTGACTAAGCATTACTCTGAATGCTTAGAGACACACAGCTGCAGAAATGATGACAAAAAGGGAGATAAATAAATATCATCCATGTTGCTTGTTTTGGACAGTGTTAGCTGTGCTTGATGCCTTGTTGTCGGCCTTCCCCTCTGCTGAGGAGTGTATTGTTTACAAACTGCTGTCAGGTCACCATGGCGACGGAGGGCGTTCGCTAACGATTGCGGTCCCCTTCTGGGACTGACCCCGCGTGCCGTTAAGCCTTCTCGAGGCAACCCCGCTGCCTTACGCTGAAGCTGAAGCAACATAAGCCCAGTCTGGGAATTCCACAGGACTGAAGTCAGATGCACTGCAGTTTCCCAAAGCAGAATGGGGTGGTGTGTCTCGGTCCAGTGACTGTTAGCGCTCCACAAGAGGGACAGAAAAACAATGTCGGTTCCTGTGTTTGTGCTTTCTTTTTTGATGGGGGGGGGGGTGGTTACAGGGTCGCTCTGACTCGCTCTGCTGCTTCAGGCAGCCCTCTTGGAAACAATGACATCATGGCCTGATCAGACTCTGGGAGTCACTCACACTGGACACCCGTGATGCTTCACTTAAGTGGGGGGGGGGGGGGTAAGATGTCAGCATTTTAAAGATTTTCGTTTTATGGTGTCGAAATTAAATTTATATTAAATTTTAGCCGTTTTATTTATTTATTCATTAATTTTTGAGTCACGTATCCCAAACATCCAGTGTTCTGTGCATCACTGTCTGTGCTTCCCAGTTATTCAGGATAATGAAGCACACTTGTGAGCACGCACGTCTCCGCACCCTGCCATCCTTTCCACTTCAGACTTTAGTTACGTAATCCCCTTGCTCTGCAAAGCGAGCCCACACACGCAGGTGATTCTGCCCCGAGACAGCATGACCTTCTGGGTCCCCAGAGTGCACTGAGGTCCAGCACAGTCACTGAGACACATGGCGGCAGTGGTGAATTAATAACCCAGACATTAGCTCAAGTGTGCCCCAAAAGGGGGCAGGGAAAAGTGCCAGAAGACAGCGTGAATTTGCAGAAACAATGTACAGCTGTTTCCATACGCTCAAAGGGAAATCGTATGGTCAATTAAACGATTAATTAAACAGGACGTCGGGGATCTGCAGCAGGTCTGGTGTCTCAGGAAAGGTTCCCCTACCATGTGGAACTGATCGCGGTTGCCGTCCATGTTCTCTGCCAAATTGCCGGGGACAGGAAGGGGTGGGGGTTCATGTAGAGCGAGCTTAGCTGGGGAGATTTCATGCTTGACTGTGAAGGCCGGCATCCTGCTAGCAGCCGCCCGCTAACTCGGCGTGCCCGGCTCACGCCGAGGTGAGGTTTCCACGTGGCAGTGTAGGAGTGTAGGTGTGCACCTTTACAGTGCACCTATACATACTGATTTTGGGGGGTGATGGTATATGAGATATGGTCAGTAACTTGTACAATGTAAAATGTACAATGGGGATGCGCTAGAAGCTCGTGGAGGGCTTTAGGCGAGTGTTGTGTTCTGAATTTGGGAACAGAATAAAGATCTTCCAGTGCCTGGGGTGTGGGTTTCCATGTCGATGTTACAGGAAGCACTTGAGACTGCCAGTGTGGGTTCTGCGTCACTGGGACTCCCAGCCTGCTTTGGCCATAACCACTGGCAGTGCCCCCAGTACCACAGAGTAAAAACTGTGAGAAGACCTAACACTGTGAGGTTTATCCACCATCTTCCAAAACCCGCATGTTCATGATGATCAACCTCCCGTTTGTGCGAAAGCACAGATCACCCGTACCTGCGCTTTATCTGTCAGACGTCTGTATGGACTGCCTCCTAAATACACTCCTTCTAATGGAATGCTGTCCAAACTGTACGGAAACATGAACCAGCAACTTTCAACAGCACGAAACGCCAGCGTCGAGCTCAGCGCCGGCTGTCAAGGCCCGTCTGGCAACCGAGACTGGACCAGCTGTACTGTGATGTCACCTTAATGGCTTCGTTGTTGGTAAACGTTTCATTATACGTTTACAAGACGGATCTCCAGGCAGGTTCACGGAGAACTCCAGAAGCAGTAAAGCAGCAGCTTAGAGAGGAAGACGGCCTAAGTATGTGTGCTGTTTGCATTTAGTCTAAACTGATCTTTGCCTTTATTCGTTTTGGCTCTTCATTTTGTCAAACTCTGGATAAACAGTCAGTCGTGTTGATGAGGAGAACAGTAACCAAATGCAGTATGGGGGGGGAACTGGAAGAAACCCTGCAAACTCCACACATGCTGAGCCAGAGGGGCAGCTTGAGTCCCACACCCAGAGGTGTGAGGCAGTAGCACTGGCCACTGCGCGACTGTGCCACCCCTCCTTCCGTCATGTTTGAAAGGCTTTGTGCTTGTTCAGTCAGACAAGTTTGCAGGTTGGCCAGTAGGTGGCAGGGCTCAGCAAATTATGACAGCAAGGAGCTTAGGACAAATTACACTACAGAATAAAATACAAATAAAGACTCGAACATCCAAAAAAAACAGCCACAGAGGATTAGTGTGTGACTTCTCACCTCTTCCCATTTTTATTCCTGTCACCATGCCCTGGTCAAGGGTGACCTTGTCAAGAGAAGTTATGCAGTGTTATGCATTAACAATGGCCTGACCTTCTACGTCACAGTCTAGTCCAGCTCCAGACATCTGGGGAGACATGTGCTGATCCCTAAGGCTCTCTGGCAGGTCTCACTCCTGAAGCGAGATCACCACTCAGCCTGGCTCATCGTCCTCTTTCTGTCAGAGAACAACCAGCTTCAACCTTTCTCTCCGCTGCTGGTGCTTGTATAATTATTGCCTCTATTTGATGACCTTCTTGACTTTTAATTTGAATGTGTGTGTCGGGGCATCCCAGCAATATTTTTGGGCATATCTGTCTGTCTCTGAGAGCACCAAAACACCATGACGATGGGCTTTGTAGAAGAGAGATGTCTGTCAAAAATGTTTTTTTTTATATTATATTTTTAAATATGTGTGTAGGGGTGGCACAGTGGTACAGTGACTAGCACTGTTGCCTCACACCTCTAGGACCAGGGTTCGAGTCTCTGCTTTCCAGGATAGGCTCTGGACCCCCCCATGACCTTGAATACAATAAGTGGTTAAAGACAATGAATGGATGGACGGACAGACGGACGGGTTGCATATGTTAATTTTTTTTTTTTATATGAACACTTGCCTATTTATTAATTCAGCAGTTTTATTAGGCTTCTTTAATGTGTCACACATAAACAGCTCCAGTCCCTTTTTTTTGGGTGGGGGGTGACATTTTATTTGCCTCAGTAACCCTTAAAATAATTTTTCTAAAACCATTTATAAATTTTTCCTATATTTCTGTACACACTTCAAACCCACCGCTCAGCAAACTTTATGGGGGGGGGGGGTTACACATTTTCGTACACAGACCCTAGGTTTAGAACATCTGACAACTCGTACTTACGAACAGACTGCCATAAAACCTATATGCAAAATTAGACCTAAATACAGTGTTTCATAATAACCAGCGCATACACTGCTTTGTGACACTCATGAGAACACTGCGTGGCTTCAGCGATCCGTCAGCTCGAAGTCACTTGTACTTTCATTGTCATTGTTATTGTTATGTAATTATTGTGTCGTGTATCATTATTGCTCTGACTTACGAATTTCATAAATCTCATTCGTAACTGGGGGCTGCCCGTATTTCTTCGGAAGGCTCCGCCCCCAAAGGCACACATCCTCGAATCGTCTCTGGTCCAAACCCCTCTTCCTGCCTGCCTGCTTCAAAGAGCTGAACCTTAGCAGGGCCCAGTGTCAGCTGTAGACCACCGAGCGACAGGTGTGGACACGGCCACGCGATGGGGACCCTCGCGGTTTGCCCTTATTAAGCCTGTTCCCGCTGTGCCCGCGCTCCGCCGGCTGCATTCCTGCCTCACGTTTATGTGCCTTGCTTATATTTTGGACGTTTGCCCTGTAATCCATGCGGCTCGGCTATAATTATGGCCACCTGATACGGCCGACTGTACCGGAGGGCGGACCGAGTGACACCCGGGCATCACGCCAGCTCCGCCGCTTTCCAAGGATCACCTTCATGCCGCCCAGGCTCCTGGCATGGCTCCATTCGTGTGACTCGAACCCGCGAATGGCCTTTTGGCTATTAGCTGCAGCCCATTAGCCTGCCCACAACAGGCTTTTTTTTTTTGGCCTGTGATTTTAAAGGTAATACGAGGTAGACACTGGAATACCGGTGCAATGTTAAACATTGACTTTGAGTGGGATTAGCAAAAAGGTTGACTAAGAGTTCGGAGTTCTGGTTGCTCTCGGAAGTTAAGGGCAGGCCCTGGCAAACTGCACTAAACTCCCAGTAGGTTGCTAAGCAGCTCCACTCTTGGGTTTGGGTTTGGTTTAGTAGGCCCATAATAAATAGCCAGGATGTTTCCTCTTAGGCGTTGCAAATTGCTAGGCTCTGTATTACTTCTTTTTTTTTTTTTTTTGAAACGCTTGGAAGCACATTTACTGCAGGAGCAGAAAATTGTAATTAAACGAGCCAATCCATCAAGTTGCACTGGTACCTTTAATCAAAGTAATTTGCGTGATCTTTGCAGCGATAAAGAGCTTCCGCTGAAGGATTTAACTGCTTGGTTATGGAGACAGTCACACAGATGCTGGAGGTTGGGGGAAGAAGGTTATGATAGGGCTTCCTGGTCCAGGGGGCAGGCAGGCCAGGACAGACTTCCATCTGTCAGCAGAAATCGAAGCACTCCCCTTGGGGAACAACCTGTCCCCAGGCCGGTGTCTGCGGAAGGCCTCCAGCACCAAGCTGAATGGGAGAATTTCTAACCAATGGAGCTCTGAGCAGCTGTTGGGGGGCCAGAGGGAAGCCGTTCCAGAGTCTGCCATCACACGGTCAATCAATAGGCACAGGGCTGAAAATCAATTATCTATATAAAAATGTCTCGTTGATTCCATTTACCAGTGGCGATGCTCAAATTGCAACAGGGAGTTGTCCCCCCGCTGGCTCAGAAGAGTACTATGGGCATTGTAATCATTTTTTGCAATTGTTTCCTTCTGTTTGCTGGGGTGCATACCAGCCCCAGCTGAAAGCTGATTGGCCTCTGAAATGTGCCCTCCCTTGTCACTCACTGATTCAAAACATATCATCAGCTAATGAGAATGTTGTCCCCTCATATGCACCCAACCTTAGAAGTTCCAAGAGTTGCCTCTGCGTAATATTCTGCTTTCAGGTTGAATCACACTGTTGTCTTGTCATCACATGGTTCATTGATTGCTTTGGGCCAAGCGTCCGAAAGGGTGTTAGAAACAGGTGGAATTGTTCTTGTTTCTGCAGAACCATCGGCTTAGTCGCAAGGTTGAGGAATGGGCATTAAGCCGATACCTTGTAAATCATGTCGTGTCATGTGAATGGACCCACTCAACCCTACAGCACGCCCTGTGCCCCCCACCCGTTGTCCCAGTGACGAGCAGTGTAAATGCCACGGCGGGCTTAAATTAGGGCATGGTGAGATGCCGCCAAGGGTGGAAAATAGCTTGATAATCACCTCTGTCATTTAATGAATGTGAGCGTGGAAAGGGTCCGACATGCTAAGCCCTCCTCACTTTTAGCATGCTGATATCAGCAGGCCCAGTTTTTTGGGAGGGGCAGCAAAGGGGATTTTCTTTGCCAATTATCACCCGGTGACCGCTGACCTTACCGGGAAGGTCCAGCCAAGCGATACGTTGACCCCGCGGCCCGTGATCGACCACCGTCAAGCTTCACGTTTGTAACGGACGTTGAAGTCAATCTCTCACAGGTTCTCACAGAAAAGGCTGCGATTGGTCCAATGGTTAACAGGAAGTACAGCGACGTCTTTGATTGGAATTATTGAACACAGCCTCTGGTGAAGGACAAGAATCTATTTCCTGCTTAGGTCAGGTGAAATGACCAGTTTTGGGCCCAGAGAACTGTAACTGGCGCAGGGACTTAGGAAGGGCAGCCAGCACTTGTGACCTGCTTGAGGTACAGCAACGTTTGTCTAAAAACGAATGGTGAATATGGACATCCAGCTTGGCGTCTGGTGAGAGGGGCTACATTGGAATGCTGCCCTGACAGTTTTATACCTTGAGGTGTTCATGATTCCATGGTGGGACACCCCCCCCCCCCCAGCAGTGCCAAAGCCCAGCTTCGATTCCACTGATGGGGGCCGCTGAGTTTTTTAACACTGGCTGTTAATCCGTCCATCAGCCAAACACACTCAATGTCTCCACTGACCTCCTGTTGTTAGATGTTGGAGGCTGGTGATGCTCCAGTGCATCACGAAATAGATCTCAGATGTTCCACCATGGAAGATGGAAATGTGGAAGCCTTGGGGAACAGTTCCTCCTTCTGAACAACTGTATAGAAGTCATTAAAAAAATGACTGTTGTCTGTGCAAACAGAGGGCCACATTAAGAAGATTGTGTATAAATAGTGGCCTTTTCCGAGAGCCTGGGAAGGCACACAGTTAGGAAACTGGATCCCTGATGTAAAAGGAAACTTACGTGCTTTGGAGGGGACAGAGTGTGCATCTCATGCACCCTCGTTGCCAAAATTATATGGAAAATACGGTATGCAGAGGGTAAAAAATGAAAGCTCGCTTTGCTGGTTGTGGGCATCTACAAGGGAATGCGTTGGGAATTGAGAAGAATCAGCTTTAAGGCAGGTCTGAGAATCCTGGGGGAACAGAACTGTCATCCCAGCCGTCCACCTGTCCTGTTCTCTCCAGCGGACGAAAGTGTGTGGTGCTCGCAATGGGGACACCAGTGAGGGAATGTCCGATGACAGCTTGAGAGCTGAGATACTTCCAAGCACATTACAGGGATCGAGAGCAGAAGTCCACAGGCAGCTACAGAAATACACCATCGACACGTGGGGGCTGCTTTGCTGAGTTTTCTTGTTTTTTTTCCAGTGTTCACCCTCCCAGCTAGCTTCCCGTCCTACACTTAGCTCGTCTGTTTAGTGCTCAGAATATGGCTGGATGCGTTCGAATGCACAATTCCAACATCATTTCATATTACGTACATTTCAGACTCTTGGGGGAGACAAAATGCTGATTAGCAGAATGGTGCAGCTTCCATTCTGAAAATGGCAGACAAGTCCCAGAACCCTCAACGAAAACCTTCCAGCAGAACCTTCAAGCCACCGTAAATGTCCAGGCGCTTGCACATACTCTGCCAAGTCTGCCTCTCCCTGGATACCCCTAACCCCAACCCAAACACCTTGTGATACAATAAAAAATGTGTCTGTTGTGCCTTATATATAATGCGTATAGAAAAGGTCAAAGGACTGCAGTAAGTTTACCCTTTTCATAGTGGGGACGTCTGCTCAGGCCCTCTCCCGACAGGAGATTATGTACTGCAGACTCAAGTCCAAGTATCTGTGACATAAGTATTTGAGGCTCTAACATCATTCAGAATCTCCATCAACATGCTAAGAAATAGGTCTGGAGTTGGCCGCAAGTGGTTGACGGCTAAGACCTCCGTTGCTATACGAGTGCCACCAGGGGGTTGGCTAGTTTGCTGATCCCTGTCCAGGGCCGACACAGAAACTCCCATGGAGAGCTCATAGCAGGAGGGGGACACTGGGCTCCTATAGGCCGACTTTGCTGCAATGTGTACATCGCCTACACGTACTCCTAAAGGACCCTGTTATTTATCTGGTGCTGATGATCCTGTAAAAAGCTCAGTGCCTCGCAGCTCTCCACGCGAGTCAGTCGACCAGCGTTATTTCAATGAAAACATCGTTCTTCATTTCATTTTGCACGGCAGGATTCGTGAAGGCGCGTTGCGTAGAACTAGGCGTCTCTGCGGCAACAGAGCGCTCGTCCCTCCGCGCAGAGTTCAGTAGGACCTGCAGATGCCGAGCGAGGGATTTAACACCCACGTTCTGCAGTAACCTTCACGACAATCTTATGGTAACCTGCACCCTGGGGCTCGCGTGCGGTATAAGTCAGCACAGAGATCGGGCAGTAAATACAGCAAAATGCGAAGCAAAAAAAGAACGATTGAAGCAATGTATTAAAAAGCCCCACGCCCCCC
>JAODJU010000079.1:1008179-1019926 GCA_026776725.1 Gnathonemus echidnorhynchus
GCTCCCCCTTCGGCCCCCAGCAGGCACTTCCCCCCCCCCCCCCACCCCCACACAGATGGTCCTGTCAGGAGAGTGACCTCCATGGAGCTGGTGAGTGGTCCTGTGCATTAAGAAATTGTCCCAGGGAGAGACATGATACCTAAGAAGGAGGATCTGTGCAAACGTGAGTAAGGGTAAGGAGAAGAGTGCAGACCAGCTCCGGAGTGAATCAACACGATGGTGTGTGTGTGTGTGTGTGTGCGTGTGTGTGTGTGTGTCATAAAACTGTGAAAAAATTATTTTAAAAAATAAATTACATTTTTATCACAATGTGAAAAAAAACCTGTTATTTTGACATTGTGGGGACAACCTTCTCAGTCCACAAAACTACTTATGGTTAAGGTTAGGGCTGGGTGGGGGTTAAGGTCGTCATGTTGGGATTAGGGTTATGCCCATAGAAATGAATGGAGAGTCTAAAGAAAAATATGAATATAAATCTACACGCATGTGCATATGTGTGTGTGTGTGTGTGTGTGTGTGTACTAGTGCAGGTTACAGCAGAAGTATTCCTTTATGGTGGGTGTGATGTTTACTAGGTTTCATGTTTATTATGGTGCTTGTTTTGCACACTTGACTTCAGTGATCGGCACAAGCAGATTAGCCAGGTTCATGCAGTGTGAGGGGCACCGGCAGGAAACTAGCTGTTCTTGGAGGAGGGGCAGTGGAGATTAGCGCTGGTCCTCAATGTGGAGGAGGTGGTCCTTGGGAAAGCAGCAGGAGTCATGACTTTCGTGGATTTATAAACACACCGGGGGCAGATGAGGTTATCCCAGGCCCCGAAAAAGTATGTAAATGCAATTCCAATAACAAGCCTTCAATTTGCTATTGGTTGAGCGACTCGTCGAAATCTCATGGAGCTTCTTGTATATTAATGCTCTTTTATGTATTTGGATACTATGCTATAGGGATGTATCTACCCAATGGAAGATGTGATCAGCACTGCTGGAAAGATAGAGATGTTGGCTAAATTAGTGAACATATGTTTCATTTGGTATTCACCCTGGTCCATGTGATTAGAAAGAAAAGCTCTAGATCGCTGCCGAAATGAGTCGGATGTTGCTTTGTACACTTCACAAAGGAATATTCACTGATGGCAGTCCAAAATTTAACCGAAGTTAAATATTAGACTCTAGAGCCAGGTTCCAGCATGTGGAAGGAGATGTCTTCAAAGACTGAAAAAAAAATGAAAGGCAAGCTTTGCTTTTGTAGTTTTGTGTTTCCAGTGAGTTTGCTGAGTGTTTGTTCAGCATAAATAGCTGCTCCTGAATACTGATGCAGTATCAAGTACTGTGGAGAACATCTTCAGACCAGTGGAGACCCATCATGTCCTGGTTTATCTTCATGAGGTGGCTTTTGGAGCTTCAACAGCACATACCAGTTGTCTGACTGTCCAAAAATGGGGTCATGATGATGAAGTAACATCACAGCACAAGGGTGAACAAAGTTGGATTGAAGTCTGTTATGGATGTCAGTGTTCCTGAGTCTTCATTAATTTTGGCAAGTTTTGGCAGAAGTGTTTAAGTTATATTTGTGCTGGAATGCATTTTACATAAAAACAGTGAGCAATATGAGCAGCAAGTGGCTTTGCTTTCAAGACTCATTCTCATCAGTAAAATTTACTTGCGCTCCAAATCTTATAAGTAATTGTATTATATATTAATTCTATATTATATTAAGATACAATAAAAAGAACACAAGACTTTGGCACGTCTGTGATGTCAAAATAAGGCTCTGCAGACACCTCTGCACATTTGTCCACAAAGGCTCTGCTCAGCCTTTGGAAAGTACCCTGGCTGTCTGCTCTGCAGCAATTTCTTTAGAAGACAGAATGAGCTGCATTTACATCAATATCTACGTCACAGCTGTTGCCATATGTCGCTCCACGCTCCCCCCTGTCTTCAGTGTCACGCGTATAAAGCCTTGCAGAATGGACTGCAAGGCAGTCCTCATAATCCCTACAAGAAAGATACCATGTAAATTTAAACTGACAAGTTCTGTCCCAGTGTTCCCGGTGTATTTGTCATGAGCTTGCGGTTGTCATGGAGACCCTGCTGTCAGAGACACCTGTTGTCCTTTTCAGGGGAAGAGATGCATCTCGATACACAGAGTGCAGCACGTTTCTCTGCCGAAAGTCCAGCTAATTTCTCACATGGTTAGATTTAGGTATTGCTTCCTGTGCTGTTAATTTACCATAGAAATATCTGCATCTTTGCAGAGTTGCCCTTAGTATTCAAAATGTTTAATCTGTGCATTTCCCTTTTGGTATTTCAGCATTAATAATTCCCAGTTAAAAAAACAGAATAAAAACAGTTAAATACACAGTGTAGATCATATGCTGCTCTGCGAATCATGACCCATTACTGAAAGGACTACTACAACAAGGACAAGCCGTCTGCAGCAATAAACTGGAGGAATTATCTGACATCCACAATTACAATAGGCAGTTGATTAGCTGAGTTTCATTACGCCTCGCTCAACACTCAACGGGGGATGAGGGATTACTGTACTGCCTTGGCCAAGCTGGGCTTTGATCTTCAGGCTTACAGAATATAATCTGTCACCAGAATGGGAAGAATTCCAAGACGTGGACACACAGTCATCTGCATGAGCGACCATTCCTCGTTAGGAACACGTGAAGGGTCTTCCAGGACCAGCTCTGGACCAGCATCATTCCATCTCAAGAACAATGATTCCAAAATGATATTTAAAGATAAAGCTTGAGGATAACCAGCAGTCTCCTGCACCATGCTTTTTTGTTGTGGTTGTTTGTCTGTGTCTGAGTTAGGGTCCGCTCAGTCAGATCGCCCACCCCCAAGGGAAACCAGACACTAATCTCAAGTGTCTCTCAGCTAACCTTGACTGCCACAGCCCAGCAGGCACCGTTACAATGTGCAGGGTTAGGGGTTCACACCCGCCTGTCTCTCATCACTCCCACCAGAGTGGAACTGCTATTCCGATAGCAGGCTGATTCCCAACCCTGTCATACCTTCACCTGCAGCAGGCCAAGGAAGAGGGGGATCTACAACATCCCAAATTAGACTGCTTCCAAAACCATGAGGAAAGGAACATCGAGGCAAATGTTTCACTGGGCATGGCAAGAATCAGTTTTCCGGTCAGATGCTAGGAGAACTTAATGTTACGGACTGGTTTCCTTGGACACCGTGGTCAGATTTCCAGGGAGACTGCAGTCTTAGTCAGGGTGGTTCACCAATATTATAAAGATTCTACGGAGAGGGTTCTCCATAACTGGTCTTTAGATGTCAAATGAGGTTCTGACTTGCAGTGTTATTATGTTCACAGTCTGGGTTGGTGTATAACGATCAGTGATATAGATGCAGGAGCCATCAGCAGCTCCTGAGATTTGGTCTGCATTCATCTGCTTGCAGCTAAGAGATTCCAGGAACATGAGTTGCTGGCACTCAGGGCTGTGCGTCTCGCTCGGGGGGCTGTGGGAGCTTTGGTAGGTGCCTTGGAAGCCATGAACCTTTTCAGACTTACAGCTGAGGACAAGTGTGGCAGGAGTGTGGGCAAACCTACCACAGGATTCTCCCACACTCAAGCAGCGGATGCGATATATCCCGCCCAGCGATATGGGGACATTCTTAACAGCTCCCCTACTGCATGCTTCTTCAGCTGGAAATGTAATCATCCAAACAGTTGTAAACGCCTTCTTGGGGCCTGCCTCAGCACTGAAGGCCTTTTATGAGAAGCTGGCCCACTAGCGATCGCACATTGCCGTTTGTCATTGCGGCTCTTTGCTAAATCCCCTTTTTTTATCCCTCCCTGCTGCTCATTAGTACTTGTAGAAAATTATTTCTCAGGCTCTCTGGATCTCCTTCCCGCCCCAAAACACTCGGATGGCCAAGAAACATGGTCCAGGTCTTTTCAGTCCCTTGCATGATTTTAAAAGTGTTGTGTGGGAAGTCCAAACACATTAATCTGTCTGCTTCATCCTGCTGTGAAATTCACGATCTGAATTTCTTCGTCATTTCTTTAATGGTTCCAATCATACCTGACAGGCAGGAGTTTCTCTGTCCAGCTAGGGAAGTATTCTTCCACTGTGTTGCCTTTTGGCTGTGGGGTACCTCAAGGTTCCATTTTGGGTCCAGTCCTCTTGTCATTGTACGTGCTTCCATTTGGGTCCATTTTTAGGAAACACAAAATTGCTTTTCACCGTTTTGCTAATGATCTTTTTTATCTAGCTATCCCAACAAACAGTCGGAGCTTCTTGTTCCTTACTCTCCTTCCAGAGCACTGCAATCCTCTGATCAGCAAGTACTGAATATCCCCAGAGCAAAGCTCAAAGCTAGAGGTGGCAGAGCTTTTTTGGTAGTAGCCCCCAGATTGTGGAACAGCCTCCCCTTGCAGTTGATAGCTGCGCAGAATCTTAATCATTTTAAAACCATGCTTATATCCCATCATTTAATGCATTTAATTTCTCTTGATTTTGTTAAGTTGGTTTCTTATTTATTACTATTATTATTTTTATCTTATCTTATTGATTTGTCTCGTGGTATTTTATTGTATTAATGCTAACTGTATACTATATACATTGTACAGTATCTATCGACTTGTCCCTATGCTTGTACTACACTTTGGTTAACGGAAGTTGTTTTCAATGTGCTTTATAAATAAATTTGATTGATTGATTGATTGATTCATTTCTGTGCATGCTTTCAGAACGGTCCAGTTCAGTTCCGGGAAACTTATTCAAAACCACATTTTTTATAAGATCCATTTCCAGTGAATGCCTTGTTTTGTTGTATTGCCCTGGATTTCCCCCAGTTCCTCTATTTTCTCTTTCGCTAATTTCCCCCCGTCGATTTTAATTGCACCGCACACAGCAGAATTCCTTTCCACCGCATCTAGAGGCCTTGCAGGCTCTGACAGGAAGCTTTACGGTGTTGAACATTGCAGTGGTGGAACATAACCAGCTGACGTTCATGGGAGAACGACGAAACATGTTCTTTATTGGGTACAAGCTCCCCCTAGGCCAGCTGGGGGAGGATCCTGGGCTGTGTGGAGCGCAGCATTAAATCCACGGGACTTTCCTACCCTTTGCTGTGCTAAAGTTCAGTGTCACTAAGCTTGGATTCACAGCACAGGGGGAATGGGGGGAGGAGGGTGCTTTCATTAAAAGAAGAGGTATTTATGATTCAGCATTCTCCGCAGCCTTCTGTTCCTGGAGCTTGGGTCGGCCGTTTTAAAGATAGCTGTCAGTTATGCTTGGCCACCCCTACTATCATATCATCTCCCTGTCAGCAATGACCTCCCCTGCCGTCCACTTCAGCATGAGTGAAACGAACTGGAGCAACACTTACCTCCGCCCTCATGGTGAGGGGTTCAGGGCTCTGCTGTAAGGCCTTGTTCCAGAGCCAATCTGGCAGCTTTCGCCCACATGATTCCATGATGTTGATGCATTTATTCCCGACTTCCTTGCTCTGATTTGGGAGCAGATGGTGCAGTGGGCGGAAATGCAGATATCCTGCTACAGAATACGGGCACCCATGACGGAAAGGTGTGAACAACTTGTATCACAAAAATGGCTGGAAAATTATCATCCTGTAGCAGCAAAACAGTACCTGTTCATCCGTTGTATTAATATGGACCCTTTGCTACACACTTGTGGCTGAAGTGGAAACTATGGAAGGTACAGAGGCAGTGTTGGTCCACTTGTGTGGACAGAAGTGAGACGTGGCTGTGAAATGCAGAGAAAAAAAAAACCCTGTCGTTTTGTCAGATGCATCCGATGAGGGAGAAGAAGAGAAGCCCTCAGAGAAAGCTGCAGATGAGAAGAAACCGAGGAAGAGGAAGACTGAGAGTGTGAAGTTAAAGGCTAAGAAGAAGAAGGTATATCAAAAACCCTAGTTTTAAATTTGCATATCGTGCATTGACTTTTATAATTTTACACTAGATGTTCCTACAGAAGGAGTGCTTCATTGCTCAGGAGAAGAAAGAAACTGCTGAAGATAAAGGTGTTGAAAAGCCAAAGAGGAGGAGAAAGGTAAAGCAATGCATGAAACCCATAGAAAACTGTTTTAGCTGCACTGTCCAAATGGAGGAGACAACCCTGCTTTTACTGACACCTGCAGGAATAAATAGGGAACTGCACTCAATGTGCATGCCATTGATCAAGCCGGCCATTGCCGTGTTCCTCTGAATTCACATGATCTTTCTTGTTTTGTGTAGAAGAAGAACATCACCGATGCTTTGGCTGCATCTGAGCCCAAGCCAGGATGTGCAGCCGATCTTCAGGAACTTCTCCATGATCACTACGCCGACAAGCGCTCCATCATTGAGTTGGAAGAGTTGGAGCTCCCAGGTATGTTTCTGAGGGCATCCCCAGGGAATAATGTCCAGGCCAGAATCCTTTGGACGGCAGCACAGCTTTTTAACTTTCTGTGACTGATAAGGTGAATCCTAAGGTCCCCTATTGCTAAACTGTGACCATCTCGCTTCTCATGCCAGATTCCTGCTTCTTGGCCAGCAATGACCTTTCACACTCCCTGTCCTCCTACCTCAAGGAAAGTAAGTACCTGGCTTCTGGTAACTGTGCCTCATGTGACAGAAGCCCAACCCTGGTTAGTAAGTCACCTGATGCTGCTTCACATGTAAATTGGGAGCCATGTGTCTGTTAAACGTGGCCCACAGCCTTCCAGAAACACAGCTGGGCTCCTTGTATCTGGGGAATGCTTCATCCATCTTCTGTAGCCATTTTTCTGCCTGTATCTTATAGGTTTTGCTATTTTTTGGCCAAATCACTGTTGATATGATTAGTGAATCATTGTCGGTTTGTCAATAAGAGGGTTTATTACTTTACAGTTTGGATAAACTATTCATTGTTGTAAAATTCATTGTTTCCTGCAAATTGCTAGATGATTGCCAGATGATTGCTAGATGACCTTGTTTTGGAATCGGTTTCACATTATGTTTCAGTTTGCCCAAAATGGGCCAAGGTCCAGAAGAACCACGCAATTAAGAAATCTGTCGTCCTGCTGATAATCTGTAGCTCAGCCCTTCGCACTATCGAGCTCATCAAGTGAGTGACAGAGGACTGTATTCAGTCACGATCTGAAGTATGAATACAATGAAAATGTACTTGTACACAAGGAAAATACTGACTTCAACTCACATTTCTCATCTTGTTAGGCAGCTGACAGCTTTTAAAGGAGAAGGAAAAGTTCTTAAATTATTTGCAAAGCACATAAAGGTGAGCAATGCCGCAGCTTTCTGCTAACGTTCTTGTGCTCTTTTTCTTGTTCTAAAATTAGATATTTTTTGTTGCTGATTAACTCTTATCCAAAGCATGTTCCATAACCTTCTGTCTTGTACAAAGTCACGGTGAGTTTGGAGTCTATCCCAAAAAAAGGTGGGATACTGTCCCGTCACAAGGCACAAACTCAAATGCTGCAGGCAATTTAGGTAGAATCCTCTGTCTGTCTTCAGTCTGTGGGAGGAAACACAAATATGCAGGAATAAACCCACAAGCCCGAAGGTGTGAGGCCACACTGCTTTTTACTGAGCCAACCACACCGGCCCAGCAACTCAGATGTTTGAGCTAGATATATATGTTCTTGTAGTGCCAGAGCTCCAGTGGATTCCAGTAAGCAGTGCCGCAGTCCAGAGCTCCACTGATTAGATTTACTTCAGCATACCTGAAAGCAGTTTTGCAAAGGAGCAGATTTAGGCTTGCCTGTGTGTGATGAATGGAGGTCTGCTGCGTAACGCCGCTAATTCCCCCCCCAGGTGGAGGAGCAGATGAAGCTGCTGGCAAAGGGGGTGGCACACATCGGAGTGGGAACGCCAGGGAGAATAAAAGCACTCATTGAAAAAGGTAAGGGGACACATTTACTTGCTATTAACCACTGGGGGGAGCACGGGGAAGGGGGGGGGTCTGCATTACTGAGTGACACAGAGAGGAAAATGCAATAAAGTATACACTGTTTGTCATTCATTTGGGATAAAATGAATATTAGTGCTGTCTATTTAACCTCTGGAACTGATCAAATGTGTGCCACTCTGCCCCCTGGTGGTACGAAAGAAGCATACATACAGAAGGTTCTCGTTATTGCAGTAATTTCCTGCAGAGGTTCAGGCCAAATAATTTACTTAATAAGTAGCACTGAGAATTACAGCGGTAACATTTACATGTTCTGCTGCTACAAAAATAATGACTCCAGGCCTGGTCATGTGACCTTCATGTGAGACTCCCTCCCTGATCACAGATGGGTTGACCCTGGATGCCTTGAAGTATCTGGTGCTTGACTGGAACTGGAGGGACCAGAAGCTGAGGAGGATGATTGACATCCCAGAGGTGAGAGAGCGCCACCTGGTGCCAGAAGTATAGTAACTGCTAAAAATGTTAAGTCAAACAAACTGTACTCTGAATTAATTTTTTAAGGGTCCTTCCAATGGTTTATCTTCCTTCTTCTGCATTTCTTATGAACACTAAGAAGTTCATTTGAATTAATTTGCTATCCAGTGTCTCCTGCAGAGTCCATTGTTTGGGGTGGGCACATGACATTTCACAGGCGGTTATATTAATATGCACATTGTGCTGTCTCTTCTAGGTCAAAGTTGACATGCTGAAGCTTCTGGAGACCCGCATCATTATGGGCTGCAGGGCTGGAACAATTAAATTAGGCCTCTTCTGATCAAAGACCTCTTCATAAATCACATCTTCCATTGTTCAGTAGTCATCAATAGGACAGTCTTTAGTTAGTCATGATCCTGTATAATGTAATGGTATGGATTTGTATATGCCTCCCTTAACACAATGCAAAAAAACTGAAATAAAAAATACAATTAAAGATGCTCTGTGGTTTTCTTCTGGAAATATTTTGCATACTGAATACACATAATCTTCAGAAACATGCAACGGACACCAGTTAAAGGGTTATAAGTTCTAAGCCCCAGCTTGTGCCTCTCTCTCTCTTATTAGATGTCTCATATTATGATTGTAGAATAAAATGGCCTTAATTCACCCATCTATCAATCCATTCATCCATAGAACAGATTGTCTTGGTCAGGATTGCACATTAATTGCACACATTACCATAATAACCTCACAATACTTGCCACACACTTTTGCTCAACAAAAAGCATTAAATGTCATTTCATAGCATGTTTTACTCATGTATGATGATGATTATACTTTATCGATCCCCATGGGGAAATTCTCTTTTCACCTACATTAGCTTCATTTGGGGTAAATTGAATATCGCTTGGCAGCAACCTGCTGTGGCACCCATGGAGCTGAGGTTTGAGGGCCGTGTTCAAGGGCCCTGAGGTGCTGAGGCCAGGACTCAAACCGACAACCTTCTGATCACCGGAACAGAGGCTTAGCCCACTGAGCCACATGCAGCCCTCATGCAGGAAAACAAAGTGGGATTCAAACCCACATGTGCAGAGCACGCTGGATTAAGTCATGTGTCCCGTTAACCGTCCAGAAAGTTCCACAGAATTTTGCAACACTTTTTTGCTGCAAAAATCTGGTTATAAATTTAGGAAAAATGAACTCAGGATGAAAATAAAATATAGTGACATTCACATAGTGTGTAAATGTTTGAAATGTAATGATGAAATAAAGGATAAAAAATTGGATTGTGATTAAAATTGTCCTACAAACAAGGATTAACATGCAAATGTTAAAGATTTATTATAAAAGACCTTTTCTCATCAGGAAGTCATTTTTTAAAATTACAGTACATACAGTAAATCCTTAAGTGAAGAGATCTCTGACCAGTCAGTTTTTTACTGTTCTGCTTAAAGGTCTCTCTAGATAAGCAAGGGGAGCGTAGAGCAGACGTGATTTAAAGTCTAAATTAAGAATTATAACCTAATTTATAACCATGACATGTAACTCTGACGCAGATGCGTTGAGATAAAATGTATATATTCACGTAAGCAGCTGTAAAGTTCTCATAAAATAATACAAGAACAGGAAACGAAGGCCATCAGATACAAACACTTCCACCAATGTAATTTTCGTTTATGTTAATCCACAGAAATAATACACATTGCAAACAAATATTGCAAACAATGTAACACTGTGCTACATGTACCAGCCTCTGAAAATAAATATTTAAAAGTTATCGATATACAGGGTATTCTTTAAAAGCATTTGCAGAAATGGATTTGGACCAAGTGAAAACAGACCTAAATTTGTGTGTCGTTCTGCTAATAGAAAACTGAATTAATAAATTGCTCAATATATAATTTTAAGATAAGGATATATTTTGCATGGTACAAAATTGGGCTGAACCTCATAATAGGATTTAAATGTCTTCTGATAATTCTTATTGTCCAGACTGTATGGCCACTTATCTTTTAAAGTTGGTTTTATAAGCAGATTGGTCCCAGATTAAAGATTGACACTAAAGATAACTCTGCCCAGTACTTTCAGTTTTGTATCATAAATACACCAGTAGGAGCTGCATTCGGCATTTGAAGCAGGGAGGAGTGATGGACAGCCCTGATCAGCCCAGCCGGCCGTGCTTCGGTAACTACACCCATCCATCTTTTAAGGTTATGATAATGCACCGTGTATGTGTGGCATGGTTAATTCCAATCGATCATTCATCTGCATTTTGACTTAAGATAGCACTGTTCCATCCATCCATCCATCCATTTTCCAAGCCGCTTATCCTACTGGGTCGCGGGGGGTCCGGAGCCTATCCCGGAAGCAATGGGCACGAGGCAGGAAACAACCCTGGACAGGGGGCCAGCCCATCGCAGGATAGCACTGTTAGTAACTTGAATTTATGTTTAGTTTTTTTTTTTTACATTTTTAAGTGCATAAAGCAAGACAGTAAGTGAGGATGGATTTATATTATATAATCATGTATTATGCTAATTTTATAAATTGGCCATTATACTTATCTTAGTCTGTGACATTGCATTTTGTTTCAGTGGCACGTAAAGTGCACGGTCTAAGAAAAATACTATGCAAGCTTGGACTGGAGAAGTACTATCCCAACAAGTTGTCTCTCCAGTGTCTACTGAAGATCACCAGTGACTCCAGCACAGACGCAGCGGCAGACTCTGGGAGGGCTCTGTCCATGCGCTTCCTAAAGCGACTGATGATGCTCAATGCCGAATGCCGAAGCATCGTGGCTCAAACAGAAGACAATGACGACGACAATGGGGAAAGCGACACAGTGAATCCTCTGGACCTCGTCACTGCGCTCTTCCACTGCGCGGACAGCTTCCTCCAGCAGGCAATGATGCTAAAGATGTCAATGTGTCAGTTTGCCCTGCCCCTTCTGTTACCCCCAGGCAGTGGATCCCAGTGCACGCTGATGCTCTGGGCCATGCAGGACATACGGAAGGAGTGGCGTCCCCACTACCTATTGGACACAAAAGGATTTGAGGAGGATAGTATTGTCAATGTCAGCATGCCATTCATCTCCTTTGTCAGGCTACGCGAATGCAGCCTGCCCAAGTCCCAGCTTCTCAATGAGATCATGAGCAAAGCTCAGCAAATGCACATCTTCACACACATTGACATGGAGGCTGGAAATGTACATAGGTACATCGCTGATGGTTTGGTTGAAATTACTTGGTATCTTCCCTGTGGTAACAAAAATCTTGATATCTTCCCAGAACCTCTGACAGTAGCTAATTTGCGAGAAAAAAGTATTTTCCTTGTCTGGAAAATGTATTGTGTATAGTTCGTTGTCTATAGTTCTCTACAAATCTATACAAAT
>JAODJU010000079.1:1057748-1071278 GCA_026776725.1 Gnathonemus echidnorhynchus
CTTAAGTTCTGTGTTAAAAGATAGAACTAACGAACGACGTAGCGTTAAGAAGGCTTCGGGAAACTCACCCCTGGTTATTTTTAATACTTTTGTTTTAGACAAGGGAAGCAGCTTAAAGATGAAGGATATTACATTGGGTCAGATTGTAACCTGATTGTCTACCTGCTTCTGCACGTGTGCCTCAGAGCTTTGGGGAAAGTATGATCCTTCATCTGGGCGCTATAGCTTTGCCCGACAATCAAATGACATAAAGTTTATTGTGTCACTGTGTGAGTATGAACGGATGTGAGACTTGCTGACCCATGCAGGGTGTTCATGTGTCCCTAACCACACACAACCCAGGATGAGGAACGCATCACCGGGACTTCAGGTTGGTTGTTGAGAGTAGATGGATGGATAGATAATGGGATAATGGAAGACCAGGGCACAGAAGAAAATCTCGGCATGCATGAAGTGGATAAAATGTTCCAGTGATATGAGAATGGTTTGCCAAGTAATGCTGTCCTTGCATAATTCCGCTTCTCCAACAACAATGGAATACGCCCCTCTGTTCCGCGGTGGTTCGGTCCAGAGCAAACAGCTCAGCGGCAGGCTGAGTGCCGCATGTCCCTGGATCTCATGGTTGTTCTTGGAGCAGAAGGGTGGCCTGGCTGGAGAAGGAATCACCGTTTGCAGGGCTTTGGTGTCCATCCAAAAACCGCGAAATGAGGCTGTGACACGGAGCCGGCTTCTGGCTTCTCTAATGTAATGCTGAGAAACCCTGGGATTAAAAAAAAATGTGTTGCTGTTTATTTGCATTGGAAATATTTGGTTGGCCTGCGTTCATTTAATATACTTGTAGACTTTAACATGTTGTATACTCTGGATTTTATTCGTAATTAATAATACATTCACCTGTGCCTTAAATATTCATGATTTATGTATTCTGCTGTTCTGAAGAACAGTTTTCATCTGCTGAAATCTGTTTTCTGTATTTAATAATAAAAGGGGCTAAATTAATTAAGGCTTTACTGCCCGAATAGAAACACTGACATCAAAAGCAGCTTTCATGTTTGATCTTTCATCACAATATATTTTGACAATAGCCTCCTTGAGCTTCCGTGGGATACAGGAATGTTGTGAAAGTCAGTCTTGTATCTGCACCAGTCAGGAGTTGGGCAGCTGAAGGCAGGAAGAAAAGTGGCAGAGCAATTTCTGCTTCTGGAAGACGCTCACTCTTTGCTCATTATATACTGATGGTACTGATGGACAAAATGATGCTCCATGAACCATTTGCTGTATTTTTTGACCCCATTAGATGGTGCTCTCTGTTCACAAATGGACACAAAGCATGGCCCAAAGTAAGCCAAGAGCGCCATCTAGTGGGGTCAAAAAATAAAGCAAATGGTTCATGAAGTATCATTTTGTCCATCACTAACTGACGGTATGTTCACCACAACTGGGTACTCTAGCAGCCCATGTGGCCAAACAGTATTTTCCCCTGTCCCTTGAAGTCACCAGTTTAGAGAAGAATCAACAGGTTGCTTTCCATCTGCCAGTTTTCAAAGAAAGACTGAAGTTTGACTGAAGTCCCCACTGCCTCACTGTCATGTTCACAGCGGACAGGATTTTCAAGCATGCTTTGATGTGACTTTTTCTTAAGTGTCGCTGTTTGATGACATCACCTGAGGAATGAGTATTTTCCATGAGCAGCCACGTCTGAGTCCAGATGAGAAGAACTCAATATACCCTGTCCAGAAACCATTTAAGTGGTCCAAATTGCACTTGAAATGTGGTATGTCTACTTACTGTATTTTACATTTTGCGGTTCAGGCCATTTAAAGCTGCTAAAATGTTAAACTTTTCTCCTCAAAGCTTTTCACATCCTCAGTGATATTTTGAATATTAGATTAAAACTTGCTTTAGCGTTTGCACTCACAGGGTTCTATACGTGAACTTCAGTATTTTTGCCTTAGAGCCTGTTAGACTAGGCTTGCCAGATGTTTACAGACTCAGCACATCTGATCACATCTGTCCTTTCAGACTCTCTGAATCCAAAGCAAATCATTTCCTGTAGCACATCCCTGAAGACACAGTCATGGCTTACAATCAACTGTGATTGGCTCTGACCTACTTAATTAAAAACACAGACCGCATTTTCAGGTCAGATGTCAAAAGATAAAATTCATGCTCCCATCTTATCAGGATTTCTCAAAGAAGTGGAGACATCCATAAGATGTGTATTAGATTTTTGTTTGTTTTCTGACTTTTCTATTCAGGGTTCTATTCAGGAATGTCTTCTAGACATTCAAGGTTTGATTCTAAAATGCAATACATCATTACACCAAAGTATACAATCATTTATCTGAATGTGTTTTTTTTCTGTATTCATGATTACATTTAAGTGATTTTTTTTATTTAATTTTTTTATTTACATTTGTGTGAAGTCTTTAGCTTTATTTGAACTGTGCGAACATACTTCAGTATGTTGACAAAAGACATAAATGGCAGTGTATACACTGTATATGAGAACATAGGAAAGGCTGTGGGTAAGTCATTGTGGGTGTTGGGTCACATTAGAAATGTGTTTCTCTTTCTTTCTGTGGTCGAAATCTTTTTATTTCCACTGAATTACTTCTCAATACTTTATATAATAACACAGTGGTGAATCTGGAAGAAATTATGCCTCCAAAAATCTGGAACTGTCTCAAATTGCTGGTTAATGTCCAGAGAGCTTGATACAGTGATCAGGTCACTTCATTTTACTTTGTTGTCACGAGTATTAACAATGTACTCTCTGGTTTCTTTTGATACAAATCTAGTTTTATTAAAAGATAACAAAAACGTCTCCAGTACTTCTGCTATAAATGTAAATTGGTCAATCGTATCCTTATGGACGTGAAAGTTTCCAGTTCACCTAATCTGCCTTGCTCTGACAGAGGCTTGGCTTGAAGCTGGGCCCAGGTAACAGAGCAAGTTGATTAAAGTAAGTCCGCCTTCTTTCAGGTTCACAGCAGATAAATCGTCCAGTGTTTCAGCTCCCAGTGCCAAGTGTTTATAGATGGTGAACAATGTGATGATTAATGGGGTGGGTTTGGGACCCAGTGAACGGGTGTAGGAGAGCTGGGGGTGGGGGGGTCAGCTCAGCAGCACAGAGAACGCGCTGCTGTTCTTCCCCATCTTTCCTTGCTCCCTCCGCCACATATTTGTCAATTTCACATGTGCAGAATTTGATTTGCACAAGAAATTTCACTGATGAATGACACCAGTGATGTACAAAATGACACATCATGAACCATTTGCTGTATTTGACCTCACTAGATTGTGCTCTCTGTTAAAAAAATGGCACAAAGCAAAGAAAGAGCACCAGTATTCTTTGTATTATTCTGGTGCCTCTGGTCTAAAGCCATGTGGTAAAAGTAGAATCACAAGCTGTGTAGCTCAGTATTATCTGGAAATTGCTGCAGTTCTGACCTTGACTGCAGTCCTGCATCAGATGGGAGGGAGGCCAACAGGAATTGGTTGCAACCATAAACTGAACCGTTATACTGGATGTGCCCAATTTCAGTAATATGCCTAAAGATTCAAGGAACATTGATACTCTTTACGGGTGATGGGTCACTAAATGAGACCTTGTATTGGCTAAAAATCTGTTCAAAGTAAAATTCATCAGCTCATTTATGGGTATCAGGTGTGTTCCAGGGAAATGGGCTATGATGATTCCTAAAAACCAGAATCAGGGATTATCTGAAAGTAAGTGTGTGCTTACAACCAGCAGTTTATAGACTTATTTCTACCTTTGCTAAGCTCTGTATATCTGTTTACATTGCGACAGCTTTCAGCGCCCCCGGTGTTCAGTTCCAGTAATTGTGCAGCAAGGTAAAGACAGGGAGGTTTGGCTCCGCCCATTCCCCACACTGACATTTTTCACGTGGATCAGGAAATTTTACTACTTTAGTTTGCTCTTACTCTGAATGACTTAAACCATTTTCACCCTTAACGTGCTCTCTCAGGAACACAAGGTCATTAGACACAATGAGTAAATTTTAATGAGTGACAAACTAGACATTCTGAAATTTCCAGGCATCCCTGTGCTCTGAGCAGAAAGGACACAGGATATCTATTTCACTACTGCAGTGGCTGTTTCCCCTCACTAGGGGTCACTGCACTCCAGCCGTTGGCACTGCATTGGCCCCCAAATCTGCAACTGTATGTTTGTCTTTCAAGAAACATTATTTTGGTTTGGATTTGCGGACAGGAGGAAACCAGTGTGGCACATGGTAACCAGTGGGACTGGGAATGAATGCTGTCTGGGGTGGGGTAAGTTCCTGGTCCCCCCCTGACTCTGCTCAGGATAAGGAGTCGACAAAGGCTGGATGAATGGATGAAAGCACACATCAGGTCATTCAATGTAACATTTGAAATACTAGAACAATTAGATAAACCAATTAATCTACAGGACTGAAAATTTCAATAGTCTAAAGATCATTCTCAATTCAGATCCTGAACATCTGGAAGTATATTTATATAAGCTTTAGCATTATTTAATGGTAGAATGTGAAGACATTGATCTGTGCAGATCCAATTTCTGTCATTCAAACCAAAGAAATCAGTTTTTTCCTTCGTCATTCCGTCCTCACTGACCTTACTGTATTTTGTGGTCAGTCCATGAACCCGTGTCTAGATGAAAGCTGGAGGAATTTTATATACAAATAGATGGGTTTTCACAGCCTTGTTCTGCAGAAGCAACCAGCAAGAACCTTTTAGTGGGTTCATGATGACTTGCAGACCATCTAATTTTAAAGTTTAGGATAGTGAATTTTTTTTTTTTCAAGAAAAAGTTCTCGATTGCGGATGTCAAATAAAGGTCAGTCATGACTTTGCATATGTAACAATATAAAGCATATTACTGCTTTGATTTAAGGTAAAAGTGTCCTCTTTCTTTCATTTCTTCGCTATGGGCTAAAACATGGAAGGTGACTATGAATCTGTCAGACTTTGCTGGATGGGGGGGGGCTTTTGGGAATCCTCAGCCCCAGACTTCCCATAAACAAACAGTGACTGAGGGGATCGAGACAACCTGAGATTTTTAACTTCATCTATTCAGTGTTTTTTGTCATGGAAGACGTTTCCATGGTGGCCGACGTTGTGGGTCTGGTGATTATATTCCATAATCAAACAGCACACACAACATCTCTAACACTGGGGATGGCTTTAAATGGGGTATGTAATTAGGGCTAAGGCTGAGAGAGATTAAATCGCGCAATACAGAGAGACAAAGGTTTCATTCACTCAGTACATATGGGAGAGACATAATGCACAGGCTGTTTGGAGAACGTGATAAAGTGCGTCCGCTTTCTCATGTTGTTTGAGGGTTGCTGTTCTCACTACATGTGCCTGGTCTACACAACGTTACCTAAGGTCCGGAAGGCCAGGGAGGGACCGTGTTTGTTTTATCTGCCCAGATGGGTGACCTAAGGATGGGGGATAAGCCCGGATCTTCCTGGGGCCTGACGCAGTCGTCCGGATGGGTACAAACCAGCCGCTTATGTACACTGGCACAGACTGCGTCTGAATGGTTTTTGGAGCTGACGGTCTCTGCGCCGGACCAGGATAATCACGGGTCGGTATTTTAAAACAAACCTTGGAGGCGCCAAAGCATAAACCTGACGCCCCGGTGGGGGACAAGGGGGAGGGGGTCGGAAAAGGGTGGAGAAGGGACCTTATTTCTGGAGGCTAATATACCGGAGAACATTAGTACATTAAATTAACCATCCCGTCAGATATGTACACCACCGGATCCTTGTGGGTCCTCTGCCATTTGCTTTTGTAAACGGCACTTTGACATGATTAATGTAAATGTGTGTGTGTGTGTGTGTGTGTGTGTGTGTACAGGGGCCCCGTAAAAGGGGGGGGGGAGTTAGGATGCTTTGAGGGCCCCTAAGTGACAAGGTCCTAAAAACTCGGAACGTAATTGGATTGCTCTGGATTGGGTGCCCAATATGATATGGGGCCTGAAATCGCTAGTGTCAAACCCCCCCCCACTGAGTCTGTGTGATATAACTGTTAACATTGTCACATGACAGACACTGTGGCGCATGTAGCGAAGAACTGTGGCCAAGATCTATCTCTGCATATCCTATATTCACAAACTGTAAAGTACATTTATATGAATGAACATGTGTTGGCACTCAGATGTGTGTGATATATGTACCTACGCCTGTTTGTGTGATATATGTACCTACGCCTGTGTGTGTGATATATGTACCTACGCCTGTGTGTGTGATATATGTACCTACGCCTGTGTGTGTGACATATGTACCTACGCCTGTGTGTGTGACATATGTACCTACGCCTGTGTGTGTGACATATGTACCTATGCCTGTGTGCTTTCTGCTTGTTTATTTTGGAGACAGAATGGTTACAGAGGAAAAGGCAGATTTTGTAAATACTTATGTTAGACCCAAACAAACAGCAGCACTGAGAAGCATGGAACAGGGGGCTGGGATGGGGGTGGGGGGCAGCCCTTCCTGCTGTCTCTCCTGTGTAAAACTAAAGACACTTTTCCAGGTAGAAAACCTAAAGCATTCCAGAAGTTAATAGTTCATGAAGCCTTTATTTGGCCTAAGCAAGCTGGCAATGTGGATATTCCTTTTTATAATTCTTTTATAAAGTTATGGGATGAATCTTATATTTTGTGCAACTGTATTGCTTTATGTGATTACTGGTTTGCCCTAATTAAATATATCAGAAACAGCCTCAGTGCCATAATATAAGTCATCACTGAATCCAGTGTCATTCCATTTAAATATGCATGATCTGTGTTCGGGTTTAATGTGAAGGAAGTGGGTAGACTTGCTCAGCCAATCAAATCGAGACGTAACAGATGGCTGCTGGTCCCACTGAGGGCCCACTGTCTGAAAGGAAGGACTCTGTCTCCAAAGCTCCCTTTGGGGGGTCAGTTTGTCCAGTGGGCCATGAAATAGCAGGGATGCTGCCTGTTGCCGGCCAGCGCTTTGTGTGTGTTAGATCACACAGCAGGGAACCAAGCCCATCTTACCCAACCAAACAGCCCAAGTCTGTGGACCGAACCCAAATACCGCCCCAGAGACCATGGAGGGGGCTCTATCAGTCATCGGGCTTGCGGACACTCAACGGGGTATATTATGGAGTGAATTCCCTCCCAGAAAGTCAGCAGCACATCGCCCCAGTTTCTGTCTTTCTTTATGTTATCTTACAGATTTGGCAGTATGCATATATCACATGACAGGGGTGCAGAAGTGACTACAAGGAAGTAAAAGGTTTATGCAGTTAATCTAGATGAGGTCATCATCCCAGCTGGGCTTTATTTCTCTATCCTCCAGTAAGGCTGCCTGATGACGGTTGAGTCAGATAATGAAAGGCCCAGTGTCTGGTCAGACAATAAAATGCCTGATTTACTTTCATCTTCCAGCCAATCCTGAAAATACATGGGACTATATCGTACATTCAGGTTTCCCTGATACCGCCTGCCCTGACATTATCGTGAACCTCAAACGTACTGCAGGCACAAAACGTTTCCAAAACCTATACTTTAAAGGGACTTTGGAGTTAAAGAATAATAATATATTGTTGAGTTAGAAGCATCATTTATGGTTTTTCATTACCGAACCCAGAGTTATTAATACTTGTTTCTGTTTGCTTGTATGTGTATGTGTGAGGCTTTTAACGTTGAAGCACAACTGTACAACTGCAAACACAATACAAATCCACAGAGAGCAGGACAGAACGATGGACGGACAGTAATGGCTGAAGTTTTAATTGGCTTCAATTGCCCTGTAAATGTCAGGCAGCCAAAGTGCAGGAAGGGGGGGGGAAGAGAATGCATTTATGTCGGTTTACTCTGGAGCTGGAGGAATGCGAGGAATGGCTTATACCGCCTGTCCCAGTACACCTCCCAGAACGGGCCAATTCCAAGTCCCCCAGCCAGCCCTCAATGACACGCACTAATCTCTATTGTTTTTCTCATCCGTTTGAGGTCTGGAGCATGTAGGTTGAAAACATCAGGCTGTAAAAAGACATATTTGTCTAGGATGGCGTGAAAGCTGGGAATGACGAGTAAAAAGGCTGACAAAATACTGTACATATCTTTCTCATCACTGACTGGATCCTGCAAGTACTTCCTTGGGCACATCAGTGGTGACACTGTCGAGCAGGTTGATGCTCCTCCTTTGTCCTACAGACGTTCCCTGCAAGTCATGGTGCCAAGAGTAAACGTTTAACCTACGGCCTTCATAGCTGGGAATAAATGCCTCCCACCCGCTACCAAAAAGCATTTCCTGTTGATGTGACACTCAGATCAATGAAAAGCAATTGAGGTTGACTGCAATTCATTCAGCCCCCAACCCTCAGAACCGGAACCCGGACTCATTTCTCTGTTTTATGTTTCTAAGGAAACCTAGTGTCCTATTACAGCAAATGAGACATGAACAATACATTTATCACGTTTCACCCCAAGCGCTGATTAACAGGGAATAGAAACGAAACCCTGAACAAACTGGGATCACATATTCTCCTCCTTTTGCTGAGGTCCATCATGAAAATGATCATATGAGCTTAAATTAAATTTGATTACTTTTATTAACAGACTCAGGTCCATAGATACACACACAAAAAAGGACAGATAAATACGAAAACACATATGAAGAAAATCAAATGACATACAAACATCTCAGCCAATACACCCTCAGTCTGGATGCGTAACGGGGAACAACTCACAATGGGATTTGACAGAGCTAAGATGATGCTGTTTACAGATTGATCCAAACGTTGCATAAACGTGAACATCAAGCTTCTCAATAGTTCTTTAAAAGTCCTGACTTTTACAGACCTCAAGACTATTATTAGACAATTTAAACCCAGGAAAATTGAGCAATTTGTCCTGCTTGGTTATACATATTAAAACAGCAATCTTGCCAGCCTTGTATTTTATATCATATTGCACCATATTCAGTACAAAAAGTAAGAAGCTGCTGCAGCCCAGCATATATATATATGATCCACATTTTTCTGCTTTAAACTGTGTTTAGTCGGGTCCTCCTGCCTACAGCGACACTATGTGTAGCCACTGGACACTGTGCTTTTCTCTATCATGATGTTAGACCTTGCTGTATATCTTACACTTTACAGAAATCTTACTGACTGTACAGATGCTTTCCACTATATCACTGCATACAGTTATTCAATCACTGTGTCACTGCATTGCTACTCCCTATCATACACTGCACAGCTATTCCCTCTCCATCTCACGGTGTGCAGTGCTTCTCTGTACCCATCCTGAGGATTACATTTCTCATGTTTATCCGGAACTTACAGTTGCCGTCTGTTTTCCTTTCTTCCCAGTGTGAAACCCTCATGTAAGCCCAGGGGCATCAATGTCTAACTTAATCCATATTATTAACCACAGATTGTTCCTCTTCTTGGACAGATAAGAATGAAACAGCAAGACACAGACATCTGTTGTTTTAAACAGTGTGTTTTTACAAAGTTCCTCTGGAAACTGGTTATTATGTTATTGTTTGACCCCACAGAATGGTTGGTTTGCATTGAAATAATATGGTTTGTACCTCATAATAATCACTGTAGTTCATAAATTGTAAACTTTCATTTGTTGGATAAACTGTTATCCATTGTAACTGGACCCTAGGAGTTCAGTAATCGTGTTTTATTGGTCCAATATCTCACAAGATAGATGCAAAGCGTCGCAAACCAAACCATCTCACACGCACTGCCAGGTTTACTATCGCATGTTCCATGAATCTTCAAAGCAGAACACCACAGGCTGGCACTTGGGGCTGCTGATTGGATGGATGACAGGAGGCGTGGAGACTCAGGTGTGGATGATTGGTGGAGGCAGGGAACCAAGACCCAGAGACTGGGATGAATTATAGAAGGAAGACCACAAACAAAAAAAGCTCACGGCTCACTATACACTGGATAAAACAAAATGGGGACACAGGAGTGTCAATATCTCTCACTGGGTTAGTCTCCAGAAGTTTCTTCCCCACCCACCCCTGAACAGGCTGTCTTTTCTCAACAGTCTGCATCCCCACCCAAAAAATCATTTAGAGTTGTAGTTCGGCAGACATGATGTTAATGGTTAGGCTACACTTTATTTTACACTGCAGCATATGACAAGAACACTGTATACCAGAACAACACTATGGCAATATACTTCTGTTATTTTCTTTATCTAAATAAATATCTGAATATGACCATGCAATAGTCTTAGCTTTATGATGCTGGGTAATGGGCCCTAAAGGGATTGTTAGCTGTTATGCTGTAAATAAAAACAAGCAGGTTTCCTGCAGGCCCAGTGGGTTTGTTCACTTTGATGGAGGTGAGGGGGGAGAAGCAGCTGGAGACATTTGTCTGGGCCTGTTCAGTCACTAGCCTCTGTACAAATACACCCTTGGAGTTATACCCTTTGGGAAGGCCCAGGCGCCCTTAGGTGACCCTTCTGTGACTTCTGAATGGGACACGTTTTGAAAAAAGAGAGTATTTCTCATCGCAGCTGCCGCAAAACGTGCTCTTCTCCCCCTCGGGCACCAGAATAACATTTGCACACCTGTCGGATGGATCCGTTTCTCGGAATGCAGCAGGCAAACAGGCCTTTGCCAAAGAACTGGCGTCCGGCGGGTCCCCACAGCGACCATCTTCAGACCCACAAAGGAGACAAAGCCTGGCTTTTAGGTGGGTGGGAGGATCAGTCTAGAGTTCGCATGGCTTGGAGACACCCCCACGCTAGCTGAGCGGCACTGCGCCACAGCACAGACTCCTGCCAGACGGACACTGGATGACTAGACGGTGATGCAGTGCCTTTCATTTTATCGGCTTGCCAGTATCGCGCCAGTTGGGTCTTTCCTTATAACTCAGTGCAGGTTTCTAGTCAAAGACCACAGCAGTAGTCCTTCCCAGCAATTTCCAGACTGTTCTGAAGGAACCTTGTATCAGGATACACTGAGAGAAAAAACCTCGATCTCCCCATAGCAGGAGCAGATAGTACTATACCTTTCAAGCAAATGATAAAAAGCTCTTTAATAGTCTGTGTCAACGAATTATCCTGAGTCGCTGCAATAAAACCCAACAAAGGCTTACATCCCAAATCCCAGATCAGATCAACAAGTACTGGTATCTTTGTGATCTCTATTTTATTGCTAACATTATTGTTATAACATTATTATGTAATTTCTTATCTGAAGCTCTTATCCCAGGTGGTTTGATTGCAAATAACATTTAGAGGTACTAACAGGTGAAACGGACCAATGACTTCGTAGACATAAAATCACATGATACCACCAACCTGACACAGGCAATATCCACAGTCTCTTTTTCAATAAATCTGTCTATAATATTTTAAAAGAATATAATAAACAACTGTCACAAAACAGGCCTGGAACATTTATGGCAGTATGCTTTTTTTGTATTTTTAGAGTGCTACAACACCTGTTTCTGAAATAAATAAAATATGTAATTACTGACAGTAGTTTAAACTGTGAAACCAAGACATGAACGTGGACTCTTTGACAACGTCAGGCGGTGAATTCAATTGGGTCGGGTTTGACTTAATCTCTGCTCTACCTCTGATAACATGTGTGCGAATTGTTTCAGAAAAGATATAAGAGCGCAACATCGAGTCTACGGGCCAAATATAAATCCGTATTTCTTTATATTCATGAGGAATATTGGTGATTTTTAATAGTGCTGGTAGCTCAAGTAAGGAAAGTATTGCGGTCCACAAAGTGGCTTTAGGAAGACATTAGTGAATCTGCTCTTCTACCACCTATACATCCATCCATCCATCCAACTTCTAAATTCTTATCTTAGATTGGGTTCAGAGGGGACTTGGAGGCTATCACAGGTGGCGCAGGGCACAAGGCTGGGGGCACCCTGGACGCGATGCCAGTCCATACTCGGATATGGACATAGTCATGCACTACGGGCACTACGGGCAATTTAGAGACACCAGTCAGTGCAAGGGCATGTCTTTGGACTGCAAGCGGACCTTTGGACTGCAGAGAACCAGGAGGAAACCTGCAAGACACAGAGAGAAGATGCAAACACACATGCAGAGCGGATGGTAAACACTGAAAACGTTCTGTTACACATCCACTGCTGTGCTGTATGATGGGCACCGGAACTAGCTTTTAATTTACTTTAGTTACTTAGAAATCAGTTTGTGGGTTAAGTCGGATCAGCAATAGGTCTGATCACACGGACAGAAGCCATTAAAATGATTTTAGCCTTTAAAATAGCAATTTTGTGTTAAATGTGCTAACAAGCTGTCACCACTAGGTGGCGTGCATCTTCCTCTGTCGGGGAATTTGCTTAGTAATTACCCGGAATTTTAATGATAACAAAAATACTTATGTGCCGCAGTGTGAGTAAACTACTGTGCAGTGGACCCATAAGCATTAGCTAAAACATGCTATGCATGAATAAAAAACCAGTAGAAAAAGCTGTATGAATGAAGATGTATGTTCACAGATAGATAGAAATGATTAGACTGTTAACCTTTCCCACAGTGCTGTCCACCCCTAACCCTCTGCTTTTGAAGTCATTTAATTCACTTGGTGTGGGTATTTGTCTTAAGTCAATATGGAGTAGGCAGCACATTCCAAACATATCTGCACTGTTGGGAGGAATGCTCCTCCGGTGTCCCATCTAATCCAGCTGTATAATCCGGGTTTGACACTGCAAAAACCCACCCAAAACCCATAATCCTGCTGGAAAGGCATCAGGTAACATGACTGTTAAAGTATAAATGCACCTGTGGCAAAAATGTTGCATTAAACTGCCAAATAAAGTCCAACCCTATTCGCCAGTAAAAAGTGCCTCCACCTTCTGTGACTGTCCAGGTTGTTCCTTGGTGGTTCCCCGGTTGTTCCTTGGTGGTTCCCCGGTTCACCACCATTCTGCCACAGCTGTATTGTCAACAGATGACATAGTTCCTACGTCTGCACAGCTAATAACCTTCCTTGGGGATTTTCACATTGTTCTGGAAGGTGCTCTGGCTGTGGGGCCAACTTCCTTCACCTTTGAGGTTTGGTGGCTCAGCAGAGTCTCCCTGTCCAGTGAGCAGGGGCTCCCCTTCTCGCCTGAACTCAGCGATCCTCTCAACTTCACTGCGCCACGGAAATGTCAGTCTGAACATGCCGCACATTTGGATTATTTGTGTTTTCGAAAAGATATTCATCATTTTGTTCAGTTTCGAAGGGAGATCGGAACCCTGCGGAACCCTGCGCTCCAGAACAATCTTCACGTGGAGACAGAAGCAACAAATCTGTCATGATCGTCTCACTGGGAATCAGCCGTGAAATTGTACATGGCGGGGAGTTGTTTTTATGTTTCACTCATTCCTGCAGTTGTATGTGCTGCCTGGTGCATGGTGAGCAGCACAGTAGCAGGAAAAGAATTATGGACAGTGATGGAATGTAAGTATTTGTACTTCGTTACTGTACTTAAGTACATTTTTACGTATCTGTACTTTACTTAAGTAAAAATAATAATGCA
>JAODJU010000079.1:1071378-1082120 GCA_026776725.1 Gnathonemus echidnorhynchus
GAGAAAACAGATGGCCAGATTCTAGTCAGGACATCACCCCTACTTTTTCCAAAAGATACCAAACAACCCTTAATGAGCCCTTACAATAGAGAACCAGGATCTTCCCAGAGCAACAACCCAACTAGGCTCTCATCCAAACAATGGACAGACCAAATCCTGCATAGCTTTACATAGACTACCAAGTCCAAACTGCAGGTACCATGGCTACTGACAACATGAAACCCTGATCACTGAGAATGTGAGCTGGAGCCCATAGAAAGCAACTACAGCAGTTACCTACAGGGGATAGTAGGAGGGGGTGGCTGGATAGCACAGTGGTTAGCACTGCTGCCTCACAGCCCAAGGACCAGGGTTCAAGCCCCAATCACCCCCAGGCCCAAAGCCCAAGAAAACAGATGGCCAGATTCTAGTCAGGACATCACCCCTACTTTTTCCAAAAGATACCAAACAACCCTTAATGAGCCCTAACAATAAAGAACCAGGATGTTCCCAGACCAACAACCCAACTACAGTAGGCTCTCATCCAAACACTGGACAGACCAAATCCTGCATAGCTTTACATAGACTACCAAGTCCAAACTGCAGGTACCATGGCTACTAACAGCTTAGATCATTGCAAATGTGAGCTGGAGCCCAAAGAAAGCAACTACATCAGTTACCTACAGGGGACAGTAGGAGGGGGTGGCTGGATAGCACACTGGTTAGCACTGAACCCAAAGACCAGGGTTCAAGTCCTCCACACAATAAGCACACCAAACTTTCCAATACACATATACTGTGTAGTTGCTCATAGTTATTACAAGCAATGACATCAGTAGAGCCCTAAGTTAGCATATCTACTATACCTTTACACCCCAGACATTGAGACAAACCATTGTGTGAGTACTTTTACTTCAAAAATACTTTAAAGTAAATTTAAAAGCAAGTACTTAGTACTTTCACTTAAGTAAGATTTTTGATGTAGCACTTCTACTTTTACTTGAGTACATATTTTGTAGGATACTTGTACTTTTACTTAAGTCCTAAGCTTCAGTACTTCCTCCAGCACTGATTATGGATATAGTCGTTGCCCCCCCCGCCCCCGAAAACCTCTGATATTATGGACTCCATATGTGCACAAGGCAGTAAGGCATCGAACCATGAAACAACTACGGTGGAGGAACAAACAACAATGTCCTGAGCCGCCAAGTAACACTTTGGGGGCTGATTTTCCCTCCCCCTCAAGGCCCACTACCTAGAGATAGGTGACAGGTACTCAAAGAGTTTTCTGCATGGATTTACGCAACGTGATGTCACCCAAGAGGAACAGACAAGCTTAGATTCTATGGCATGTGGCTTTATGGCAACATCCAGACAGGCAAAACCATGTTAGAGATCCAAGACTGGGCGGATTGGTGAAAGCCAGTGATTGAATACAAATGTTGCTGAATGAAATCCTATAACAATGTGTTTATATGCGGTAAGCCGGCTGGGACCGAGACAAGCCGATGTTCAGATGCTTTTATCCAGGCCTGACAGCAAAAACCAAGGAAAGACCGGAGAGCTTCTGTTTTTACTGGAGCGAGTCGACAGCAGAGTCTGACCCAGCATCAAAACCACAGCCCTTGAATTTTGTCCATTATTTTTCCACAGATCTGCACATGAGCAGGGATGAGACAGAAAGTTGTGGCAGTTACAATGCGAAGCTCATCAATAGGATATAATTCACAGGAGCTGGTCCATGACTATCAGTATGACATCAGAAGGAGACCCAGGAACTTCATCCACAATGGTTTATCGTACATCAGTCAGCGAAGGTCCAGTCCATGTCCTATCTCTTAGAGAGCACTCTCATCATTCAGTCTCAGAGCAGCCATGGGTTCCCTTGGCTCTTTCTCTCCAATGTGCCCACGTGGAAGGCCAACTCATACTCACGATGAACTAGGACTTTCATAAGGTTCATATGCAATGGGAGACATGAGGAGATAAAATACACTATGAGTGGAATTGTTGAGTGCCGTCACTCTGATAACTTTAACCCACTTCTCTTTAGTGACTTGTGGTTTCTTGGTTAAATCACTCATTGTGTGGTAAGCCCACTCGAATCTCAAAGCGGAGAATCTGCCGTTGTCACTAAGTGCTTCATGTACTGGGCTCTTTCACCGGGGGAGCAAGAGGCCAGGAATAGGGCCATCAAACCATTTCATCAATCTGGCGCAGCTAGGAGCAGGTCAATGCTTAATCTTTGCCCGTCTTTTTCCCACTCCTAATCCACACAATGGGGCACACATTTTCATTTGAATATTACACTGCCCTTCATAGGTCTTCAGATCCTATAGACATTAATGTAATAAAAATATGCAAACCATGAGTACTAGAACAGGGTTAACTTTTGATTTGATTTGATTTGATTTGATTTGATTTGATTTGATTTGATGTGATGTGATGTGATGTGATGTGATGTGATTTGATTTGATTTGATTTGAAGTGAAGCAGAAAACAGACAATACACTTTCCGTACTCAGCAGCAAACACAATCCAGATTTACTGGTCAGTTTGTGGTCTGCACTCTGGCACTGTGACATCAGCTCATAGTCGCTAACAAACTCAAGGGGGACAGGTGACCTACTGACAGGCACTGCTCCAGGCTCAGATCTCCTACTCCACCCCTTGTTGGCAGTTTCAAAGGCCGTCACTGTGAGCACCAGGCCTGACTTTCAACGCAGCCCATTGGCTAATGCTCAGGATACATCTTAGGGGGATAATGGACTGTTTACTTATTGAGAAACAAGTTTTATTCTCCCTGCAATCACTTTTGCCCTCCGTAATGAAAATTCAAAAGAAAATAATGAATATTTTACTTTATCAATCCCTGTTTTCCATACTTTAGCAAGTGCTGCTGCTTATTTGACTTGCAAATGGGACAGACTGAGTAAACACTTGATAGTGGGCAATGATGCGATGATGATGTTTGCCATATGCGAAAAGGAGGACCAACACATCTGCCTCACAAAAATGTGAAAACTGACACTAGCCTATGAAAGCAGCAAATCACACCTGTACAGCAATGCTTCCACTCTATTCTCATTGCAAGTACTGAGACGAAATGAACCAAGCTTGGGAAAAAAGGCAGAAAAGATGTTGCCTGGAGACACGATAGTAAAAATTCCAGTAGGGCCCTGCAGTCCAGAACACGATGAAAGCCGGAACTCTCAGTAATTCCTACTCTCGATTAGAAGCCATCCAGGATGAAAAGGAGACACGCTTAGTCTGATGATCGCGTGAACCTTAGCTCACGTGCAGTTCCCCTATGGGGCCATTACACATGATGGATTTTCGATACACACAAGTAAATCTCAACATTTTTTGATATTCCAGTGTTCTGACAGCTGTTCCCACTGTTCTAAAGGCCTGACATGTTGTGACTTCGGTCTCATGGAGCACAGCTGTGCCAAAAATATTAAGGCATGACTAACTTTTAAAGCCCCCTGGATGAACGGTGAATATTTGTGAATATTTCCAAGAAGCAGGTGCCGAAACATGATGCTGGAACCATTAGAAATGTGATTGACATTCGAGTCGAGTTAATATCCTTCTCAGCATGATCTAATGATGACGGCTTTAAGTTAGTTTTTCAGGTGTAAATCAGTTAGTATCCCCTAAACAGCTGAAAAGATTCCCCAGGGAAGAGACACCCCCCCTTGCAGTGAATGCTAAAAACCATGAAGAGTGATTAGGGTTATGGGGCTGCAATCTCTTCTGGGAGGAAAGTACATGGACAATAGAAAATGTAGGGAATGCTGACAAATGGTCGCCTTCATGACTTCAACTCCACCCAAGCCCTCAACCCCCCCCCACCAAATAAACTCTTGTCCCAAGGGGGACGTGCCCTGCTGTTTGACGGAGATGTGAAATCTGAGCTCCACATGGCAAGGGTCCTGGCCATCATGTAGTATATCTGAAAGGGGTCTTAGTGGTGGGAGGGGGGGGGGGTGGTGCTTGTATGCTTTTCTTACTCCACTGCACAGTTCTGTCTTTACAGTCTCCCCCATGATTATTTATATAGCATAATTTGTACATACATTGTACATTGTACATGCCATTTTACCTCTTCAGCTGTTGATTAGATTATGTGTAATATTATAACATACTGTAATCACATTGTAATATCTCGAAAATGTAGCTTTAATGGGTATCACCTTTGAATATACCCCAATGGTATTGTTTCAGTGTTTTAACTTAGTGGTTAACTTGGTTGAATGCTTGTATGAGAGGCAGCACATAATCTTTGGCTTAGAGTCTGCTGACAGGGTGATCTTGCTGATCCCACATTATAATCTGGGAAATCGAGGTGTTGGAAGCATAATCCTATAAACAGCCGACCCAAGACTTTGTCATTCGAGTCGGAAAGGAATACCCAACTTCTGTACCTCATGTAATGTTCCAGGCCGCTAATTTACCCCCAGAGTTGTGGGATAGATTCCTCGAAGTCTGTGGCCTTTTTTGTAGCACCGGGGTGCAAAAACCAGGCTTTGTGTACCAAGCAGCTGTACAGGGACACACGGGGAGGCACACAGGGACACACACGGGGGGGCACACAGGGATACACAATACAATGTAAAGCTCACCATCCACCTCGTCCCTCCTGGCTTCTGCCATTGTCGTTCTTTTCCTCCCCCAGCTATGCTGTGATTATACCTTTCCCGGTCTTGTAGCCAAACAACATATTTCATTTGAATTTGCATGCTGAGTCAGTAACTAGTGCTGAATGAGGGTTTGGGTAAAACCCTCTCAGTCACTCAGTTTATGTGTAACATAATCCTTGATGGGACTGGCAAAAGTGTTGACTTGCTTAGTAATTACCCGGAAAATTATCACTCGTAAAAATACCAAGGTCGGGAAAAGCAGATTTATGGAAATATTGAAAATATTTACCATAAAAATATTTGAAAGCTGTAAAAAAGAATCACAGCTATAAATGAACAAAATATTTTGTTTCCGTCTGTCTCATACTTTTGTGCATTTATAAATGCAATAAAGGTGACTCATAGCTTTTATTAATTGGTCACGGTTATGATAATTTTTTATAGTCTTAGTTTATAAAGTCAATTTATGGTGCTTGATAATATATGCATGCTTATTGCAGGTTTTATGCCATATATATTCTGTATTTATCAAGATAATATTACATTGTGTTTATGAATCCCAGCTGCCCCACCCCTAATGGTGAGGGCATGGGAATCAGAGGGAATGTGCCAAGCATCTGGGCAAGCACCCCACCACACCCTACACCACCCCAGCCCCCCACCAAAGGGCTGCATCTGGTGCCTTTGTAAATCCATATGAACGGTACCTTTGTGAAGCTGGAATTCTGATGCAAAACCAGGAGGGCTTGCACACACACACGCCAGCGCAAGGGCGCACACTCTGGCGGGTACATGGACTCATCTTCGCTCACGTAGGGGGTGAAAGTGCATCGCCTGGATGCTCGCGCACCCTGTGCATCTCCTGCAATGAGCCAAACTCAAGCGTGCGAGGAACCCTAACGGTGAGAAAGGTCACGTCCCCATTCCTACGAGAATCCTCCAGCATGCATGGAGAGGATTTGTGTATGTGCACATGGTTTTATTTGTAATGCATTTTCACTGCCCTTTCCTTATGTGCTGTTATATAATTTATGCTGTTACTGTTTTATTATAAACTGCTTGGTTTTAAAAATGGAGCTGAAGAACATTGCAGAGCATGCTCCTCATCTAGAGACCACAGGAGCACCTGTTTTTATCAGCTATGGTTACAATGGATGAGCTATTTTCTGCTTCTTCCAACTTTATTTCTGTTGTTTCTCAGTGAGATTCCAGTTATTTATGCATCATGTGAATCAACACATTTTTTTGTTTCAGTACTGAGCCTTGAATTAATAAAGCCTACTATTCCCTCTCAGGTGGACATCCCAGAACCAGGATCACCCAGTAATTCACACAGTCTGGGCACACTCACACTAACCCCAGTGCATTCTGGGACAGTTGAATTTTTATAGGATACTGTTGGCCTCATACAGATGATCCGTTTTTTTTTTTTAGCTTGAATTAGTTTCTATGAAACACATGCTGTCAGTCTCAAAAGCAGCGTCTATAGAGGAAGCATAAAAAATCTTTCTATTTCGATAATCTGAAACAAAGGATATCATAAATGTCAAGGATTCGATTTTTATTGTATTGTTCACACTAGGTCACTATTAATCTTTTGAACAAAAAATGCCAGTAATAATGGTGAAGAAAGTAAACAGCATAATCTACCGGGAAATGCTAGGATGGCTTATATCGGTTAGATACTGGAAAATTGTGGTAATAATATTAAATTTAATATTTTGGGCCACGATCTCTTGTGTCCTGTTGTATAGAGTTGGAGATGTGGTCACCACTCTGATCATGTAATCCATCCCTCTGTCCATCCACCTCTCCATCCATCCATTTTCTGAAGCCTCTTGTCTTATGCAGGGTCGCAGGAGGTCCGGAGTCTATCCCTAACCCTACTGGCACAAGGAAGTAATACGAGATTTATTTTTAGTAGAAGGGATAAGTAGGTTTTAACCATTTAAAAGAATGACTTTTCTATTGAAAAGAGACCCATGGTGAAATGGATTTATGACCAAATGTAGAACCACCACCCCCCAAAGTTATTTATCACATGCATGAAGTGGTCCATGACAGCATCTCGTCTGAAACCACAGAGGGCAGCAAAGAACCATCTCGAAAGGCTAGAACTTCCTCTGTAACCCACACAACAGTGTGTTGGACCACCCTGAATTTGAGGTGGAATGTCGTTACGGGTCGGGTCACTCAGTGAAGGTCTGGTACCTTCATCTTCAGGGTCTCTGAGCGAAACTGTACACATGATGTTAAAATCAGCCAAATTAATCCAATCTGTAGGCTGCTTTAAACATTATATCTGCGGAATGGTGCCTAACAGGACTAAGCACAACCACAGCCGAGCGACTCCCATCACCCAGGTCAGATTATATGAGGCCTCTGTTTCTAAGGAGGTTGTGTATTCACTGAATTCCAGTGTTAACCTATGAGACACCACAGGAGTGGGACAATCTGGGTCGGGCGATGAGTCCAAACTGCTGACCCATGTCCTGAGTCCGGTTCTACACATCGCTATGGAAAGAGACCACCAGCAAGAATAGAATTAGTCTTTTTATGGGCAGTTAGGGGTTTATTTATGCCACATTTCCTTATATATACATAAACATTGTAGTTCCTCTTTAGTTAAGCATCAGTATAGTTCCTCGTTAAGTCAATTTTGCTCCCTGATCCCCCAAAGGCATAAATAAGAGAGTCAGCTGTACAAATACTGCTCACTGCAAACACAAACCAGTATTAAAATGTGTTGTATTTAGCATAAATCTCCCTCCCTTCCATTGACAGACCTTTATAATTGAGTATATATCACCTTCGTTTGAAACCAAGACATCTCCCATTTGCAGTCATTATACTGAAGATGATTTTCACAGAGTCTGGAAATCATAACTCAAGCATTGCTCATTGGGCTCCCCCAAGCTGGGAAGTAATCTCTTTGCGGATGTTTCTGACACCATAGAGTCGACCTCTGCTGCCTCACTCCTGATGACAAACATTGAACCAGATGCTGAGAACTCTGAGTGTTTAGCGAGCAAACAGGAGGTCCCGCAGTTCACCTAATTGCAGAGCTTCCACTCTGCGCTGTCGAATTGCTGAGATTCCCAGAGATTCGGCCGTGGGCAAAGCTGTCACCTCATGCAGCAGGTCACCATAGTGGTCCCTTTCAGAGGAGGGGCTCCGTGGATGCTTCTAGAGACTTCCAGTTTTTATTTACATTTAGTTGCATAGCTAATACTGTAGCCGCTGATTTTCTCCCATTCCTTTAAATAGATTCTTTATTGTAATATTTCACTATAAGGAATCACAACACTGCCTTTAAACACTCTGCTGCTTTGATTTATTCTCCTCTTCATCGCTCTGTCAAAGGCATAAGTGTACAAGTAAAATTCAAAATTCTAATTCGGATTTATTTATATATTGCTTATATATTTATATATTGTTTTTCACAACAGAAATCTGCCTCAAAGCAGCTGCACTGGTAGACAGACCCAGTTCCTACTGAGTGAACCTAGGGCAGCAAGGCAAAGAAAAACTCAAATAGCGATAGGAAGAAAGCAGAGGAACCAAACCGCAGGAGGGAACGTGTCCGCCTATGTGTGGCATTGATATGCTGGAAAAATAAACACATAATTATACAAAAACACCCATAATGAACGTAAAACGTCCATAGTGAATGCATATGCAGGATCTGTAATTCATGTTTTGAGTGTCATAACGCTTCGACAGCATGGCGTCCTTCAGGCTCGTCGATTAGTGGCGATGTCCATAGGTCTTCCTGGCTCCAGGAGAGCAGCTTGGTCAGCTACACTGACAGGGTGTTAAAGCAGCTGGACTCTTATGAATGAGATCTAGCAAAATCCCAAAACATGGAACAATGTTGACATTTGGTTACACTGGATTACATGGTTGAAAGTAAGATATTTATTTGTAGGGACAAACTACTGTTCTCCCAGTGGGAGTGACAGAAGGACAACAGAGGTCACATGGCCCTCCTGCAGGTCACATGTCCCACCTGCAAGAATGTCCCTCCTCCAGGTCGTTGCATTCTTGGCAGCTCTTATATTCAAGTTGATAGCCCAATTAGGCCAAAGCATCTACAATCCTGCTGTCTTTCTCCTGTGTGTTCAACCACAGATTATTACCAGACATAAGACAGTCAAACCATAAGTCACTGGTCCCAGTTTACATCAGTCGCATCACAGTATCAGAGTCATCAATCAGATCCATGGAGCCGCAGAACCATTTGCTTGAGGCAGAGTGGATTCTGCATAACAGGGTGACAATGTGATCATTTTAATTTTCCTCAAAAAAATATGCAGAATGTCGTGCATTTCACTCACAATGATCAGTCACCTCCATCCCGAAGTACCCACTAACAGAATACACATGGAATCTAAATACCCATACTGGGCACCACCCTTGAAACTTTACTTCCATGCAGAAGCAATTAGAAATGCCGTGAACACATCAATAATGAGTTCCACATTGTTAGAGCCTTCAAACACGGCCAGCGATTATATCCACGCTGCTCTCCAATAGATCTCTGTAGTAATGGGTAGAGAAAAAACTACAAATATATGTCTTGAGTTACTTACTATAGATGACTGTTAAAAATATACAAATTAAAGACGCTTGACTGAGCCTCCAGAGAGTTTCCAACCGTGTCCTTCCGCTGTGAAAGTTGAGGTTTCTGTTTAGTAGTGATATGGTCCTCCTGTCGCCATACTTTGCCTTAAAACCCATTGACTATTGTATAATTATTATAAGCATTTTGTACATTTAAACGAAAAAAAATGTTAGTTACAATACTTAACCAGAAGTGTAGGATATGCATGAAGAAACCCACTGTATCCGGCACAGTCCCCATTCACACATCCAATATAGTCATAAATGTTGGAAAGTATTAATACATAAAAGTCTACCAGTGGCCCTAATGTTTGTCCACAAAAAAGTGGGAAAATAAGATAAATGAGAAACAAAAACAAAATGAAAATGGCAAACACCTCTTCTGGTGAAGGCCACGACTTGAGAGAACTTTTGCCAATATCTGGAGAAGCAGAAGGAAGCTGCAGTGTCCTGTATGGGAAGAACGGACCAAGACTTCTGTGTATGAATGACCACTGAGGAAGCTTGTGGGTGGTGACATCACATTGATATACAACTGATGGGGTCTTGAGAAGGTTGGGGTTTGATTGATTTTGATTGAGATGGTTTAACTATGTGAACCAATAAGCTCTGAAGTTCCCCTTGAGCAGGAGACGTGGAAAACTTTAATCCTTGTTTATCCAAGTGTGTGAATGTAAGATATTTTTATTTTAAAAGTATCCCTGGCTTTTCACTTGTGAATTCGCACTGGACCACATATGGGATATATTTATTGTATTTTTGCAACACATTAATATGGAATTACTGCGTTTGCTACACCAGACAGTTACACTGTGATTAATTTCCGCATAACAAATTAATTCCGGCGATTCCATATTTTAAAATATCATGCACTAGTGATATATATTTTTTTATCCCAGTCACTGAGATGGTTCCATAATCCCTTTGTGGACAAGAAGATTGCACATGTGTCATTTGGCAGTGGAAAGGCCGACGTAAAGTTCAACATGGCAGGAGAAATTCTGCAGATGGAACGATTTTGAGAGTGTGTCTGAGATCCAGCTGACTACGGTTACCACTGGAAAAGAGAAGCAGTATCCTTAGGTCTCCAAGACAGTTTGTCTGCAGCCTGCCCCAATAACCCATGATCCAAAGCTTTAGCAATATCCTTTCAGTTTCCAGATGTAAGATCCAATGGTTGTTTGTACCATGGAACCAAGGTGGATAGAGAGCATTGAACAGTAAAATTCAATAACCAGGCTAGTCATCAAGATGGGACTGCCCTTTCACCTAAAGCTTATAGCCAGCCATAAAGCTTAAAAATTCATATAAAAATAAGACCTTGGATTAATATTCTAGTAAAACTATACTGATGGATTGATGGAACCAGTTGTCCTTTGCACTGGCGGGAAAGCATGAGATGATGTTCTCCATTAAAGTGCCATGATAAATCTTTGCCAATCATTTACAATCTCTTTCCCCGCAAAGACTTCCCATTTGGGGGGGGGGGGGGGG
>JAODJU010000079.1:1087589-1098217 GCA_026776725.1 Gnathonemus echidnorhynchus
ACCTCTGTCACTCAGTCCACCTCCTCAGAACGGTGTAACTCCACCCACCCATACATAAAACCCAAGAGCATGTTCTCGTCTGCTGTTCAGAGTCCCCAGCCTGGAGCGTTCATCCCTCTGACACGGCCTCATGCTGAGTAAGGTAGGCACACACATTTCATACTCATCACCATTACTCTCATTCTTTTTGTTATTATTATTATTATTATTATTATTCATCTAACATGTCTAACACATTAATGGCACATTATATGTGAGTTTTCTTAACTTTCTCACTGACTTTCCTTCTGCGTCTGTGTTTTCCTAATATATATATATATATATATATAAATTATATAACATATAATTTTGTGTGTTTGTGTGTGTGTGTGAGAGAGAGAGAGAGAGAGAGAGCGACATTTTGAGTGAGGGTCCATCCTTGCACTGTTTCTGTCCCGCTAAAAATATGTTCCCGCCTGTGATTTGTCCTTTTATCTCTTCCTGGAGTTCAGAATTGCTTGCCGTCACATGACGGCAGATTAACTGTTTGTCAAAAGCAGAAAAACTTGGTCGGATGAATAATACCTCACCTCTCCTTTCATGCATGTATCGTTGCCATAACACCAGAGCACTGTGTGGAATTTTGTAGAGCAACTTCTTTTATAAACCATTCAGGTCAGGACTAAGATGGATTTTTTTCTTCTTGAATAATTTGCCTTTAAATATTATACAAAGCAGATATTGCTGGGAAGCCTGAAAGATTTTGCAACAATCTACAGGTTTGAAAAGCTTGGAAAAATCATGGCAATAAAAATGCCAGTCAGTAACGGAAGAGCTCCATGCTAATGTGCTGCATCACTGATTTTATAAAGATTCTTGGTGAGGAACAAAATGAAAATTAATTGTACTAATCCTTCTAGCAATATATTTAGTTAAAATCCTGAAAAGTCCTATGAATTTGTATCATGAGTTAAATAGTCCAGCGGCTTTGTTTTCTGGGGTTAGTTTGCACCAGAAGTGTGTTTATATGGATTGCCCTGTCTGTGGGAGACTTGGTTTGGTTTTGGGTTCCTGTAGCAATCAGGATGTTGTCTTGTGCAGTACATCGTTCCTGGATCCAGTCATAGATCCCTCCTGGGCGACAGTCAGTGACCCCTGTCTCCCCCCTCCCAGGGGAGATATGAGCGGTGGCTTCCAGGAGATTTTACTAGATCAGCACAGTAGAGCAAGGTATGATTGTTACCCCAGCCCATTCCCTGAGGTGTCTGAATTTGGAGAGGATATGGGGGCCGTATCCTTTGCAATTTTTAATGACAGGAGTCACAGGTGCCAAACACCACCCTCAGGAGGCCTGTCGGGCGGGTACCCAAAGGTTTCCAAGATTCTTCAGTCAAAACACAAACAGGAACCTGTCACTGAAAATGTCTGTGATAAGAAGCCATTTGTGTCTCACTCAGTCAGGGTAGGAATGGACAAAGGGATGACACTGGAGGAGGAAATCGCTTTCCAGCAGTTCGGCTTCTATTTTTTGGTTCAAAGCAGATGTCAAGTGTTTTGAGAGCTCCAGTTCGATGTCCTTTGCATTCCAAGACCTTAAAGTAATCCCAAAAGACAGCTATCTGGTCTGCAAATACCTTTGAATGCATTTTTATTAGAGCAAAGGCATTAAGGGGTTGATGGAATGAAGGAAGAAGAAATTATTTTTTTTCAGCAAGATGATAACTGGTTTGTCATGAGGTTGCGTGGGAACCACATCAGCTGTCTGTGTCAATAGATCATCCCAAAATTTCGACCTTTAGAAGTTTCCAGGAAATCCTGCTCAGTTGTGCAAAAAAATATTTGATCCATTGTGCAGTTAATTTTATTCAAAGAGAAAATGCTAAAAACTGCTTGAATGGAAGCGGCGTTCCTGCCACTTCTGGCAAACATCTCATTTGTCACCAAAAGCCCTTCCATTCTGTTGTGGCCAATCTGTCAGTTTTTGAATTAAACAGGCAAATTTTCCACCGTTGACTTGAGAAGAGCATGTGGAAAATGGTTCAGCCACTTCCAAAGACATGCAATGTCCCATTAGGCATGAAATGAGGGAGCGACGACATCCGAGTGCCATGTAAACAAAGAAACATCTGGACAGCTCACCCCCAAGCCTCCGCGAGCGAGACGAGCGGGGGCTGTCTGTGTGGCATACCGCTGCTTGAAGGCTTCTGTCCCGCACCTGACTTTACCGCATGAAGGATAGAGGTGTGGTGGCAGAAGTGGCTCTTGACTAATTGACTGAATTGAATAAAATCATAGCAGCAGCCCCACAGCCACAGCGACAGTTAGAGGCGCAGGGCAGCAGTGGGAGGGGCTTCTGCTTCTGAGCAGCACATTTTCAGCAGCATTCAGGTTTCTGCTCAGGCACTTTGCCACCGCTGTTCTACAGGAGCTTGGCTGTGCAGACGCTCCCTGGTGGTCAGCCTGCGGTACTGCGGTGGGTTATAATCCCTCCCTAGTTTGTCCCTTTTTCACGTAGGTGTTATTTGGGTGCCTACTGGTAATTAACTGGTAATTCTAGATGAGTCATGTGGTGGACCTCTGTTCTTCACCATAACTAAGAATGAATAAGACACTATTAGACAAATGGATGGCTGGATAGATGTATGGATGGATGGAAATATTAAATAAATATTTATTCTCTGTCACTGTTCTTTTAAGAGTCTTAAAGGTGATGATATATGTAAGCTGTGTTACCTGAGCATTTTTATAAATTGCTGATTTGGTAATACTCCATAGGAAATCCCCCCCCCTCCCCTCGACCACAAACAAGGAGCAAAAGGTGTTATTGGGCTAACCCTGAGAACAGCAAATATTACACACACACACATATATATATATACCTGTCAGCCAAACGCTGCATGAACAGAATTATAGACGGGGGGGGTCCGGGGGGAGCGCTGGTCCCCTGGTTAAGATTTATCGAGCTGTTTGTGTTGGGCTTGGCACTTCATTCCTCACTCTCAGCTGTTTACACCAGAAGGAGGGGCACTGAAAATGAGGGAGAGAGCGCAAGAAAGAAACAGAACAAAGAAAAGCAAACTTTTGCCAGTCAATAAATCAGTAAATCAGTATCAGTGCTGAGGGAGGCTGCGGACTGGCATGTGAGTGTTTCCCACTGCCTTATACAGTCTGCCTGGCACGCAGGGAAACACTAACTCAGACGTGCACAAACCCAATCTCTGACACAGTGTTTATTTTGTATGGTGTTCTCAGTAAGAATGTTCTCATAAACACTGCGGCGCCTTACTGCGCCTTCCTGTGGAAAACACCATGGAGCTGCGCAACTGTGGGATATAGGTGAACACCTGGGACCATCCAAGCTTTACTGAATCTGAATTATTTTTATTTTTGGTTTTTTAACAAGCACTGTGGAAATTTTTGACAGATTGCGTCTCCTTCACCTTCATTGAATCTAGAGGTCGCATTTTTTTTTTTTTTTTATGTTCCATGATGTTTCTCCAAATCTTTGTTTTAGTCCATATCAGAAGAATGGTTCTGCATGTCTGACACTTACCACAGGATCTGTGGTTTCTGTAGGGGAACCGCCAGCAGGTATGGACTGCATTAACACCCAGTAATTGCTGAGCAGAGTAATTGGACAGCTGGAGAGGCCCAAAGCCGTTTTATTGTCCAGGCCTGAGGTTTTAAACCTGACACCAGCCGTGATCAGTAGCATAAAGTCTGGTAGCACAACGGCAGCCAGAACAGACTGGAGTCTTACAGGGTTTTTTCTCCCTTTCTGTTGGGTCACTGGCACTAAGGGCATTTGCCATGAAATCCAGTCGTCTTGTGAGCTGCGAGAAGCATAAGCGTTCGAAGTGGAGACTCGGCATTGGGAGCAGGACCATCCTGCCGCTCGTCTGGGAGTAGTGATGGCTCCTGGGGAGGGCAGGAGAGGCAGCATTCGCACATGGGGCCCAGAACGTACATGCGGTCCAGGAGCATTTAGCTGTGAGACTGGGTGCCCGCGGTAGCGAAGGAGACGTAGCCGTCATAAAAGAACCGCAATCTGCCATTCTGGCAGAAATAACCTTTGGCAAATTGAGAGCAGAAAGGCAAAGAATTAAGACAAACATCACAATTTAAGCCCTTTGGTATTCAGTGCGGGAAATGGCCGTTACGAGCCTCGCCGCTTGTTCTGCTCAGGCGGCAGATTTCCCAGTCTTATGTTGCTCGCCAGTAAACTGGCAAGTTCAGCTTCCCCGTGGCTCTCGGCTAAAGTAGAGGTTCATCCACAGCTCCTGCCTTAAAACCCGGGTAAAGCAAGTCTGCATGAGTGATATGTCATATTCACACTTCTGATGTCAAGCAAAACCACTGGTGCTGAACAAATCTCAGGACAGATTAGAAACATCTGGCTTTTATGGCAGTGGACACTGACTCATTTTGATCCTGCTTTCTGCCTCAGCGATCGTGCTTCTTGCCTCTGTGGTCTAGCCAGTCGTAGATGTTGAGATTTTCACTCTATGCACCTAAACCAATGAGCACTGAGCTTACCAGCTGTTTAAAAACATCCTGAAAGCATGTATAACTGCCCTTCAGGGCGTCTTTGTGAGGCAGAGAGGCTAATGCCTCAGATTATTTCTGTATGGCCATTTTAGTTCAAATAATAATAATAATAATAATAATAATAATAAATCATTTTGGTGACACTTAAAATTGTCTTTTCTAATGTATTATAGACAACTTCATAATGCATTATAATGGCCGGTATAAGGATTAATAAAGCATTACATCATCTCCTATTGACAGTCATAAGGCATTATAGTGTCATAATGTATTAAGTATTATAATATTTCATAAGATCCAATGAAACCCTCTTCTATAATGCTCTATAAATACCTTCATAATGCATTGTAATTGTTGCTATAATAATTAAGGATGCCTTGTACGGCATTACAAAGGTATCTATAGTGCATTCTGGATGAGAGCTTCATAAGGCAGTCATAATGCATAACTAACATGGCTGTAATATGTTATGCCTGCTAAAATATTTTTATCCATGTCTATAATGCTTTATGAATGAAATACAATGGGTTATGAATGTGTTATGGACTTGTCAGTCATAAGTACAAGGACAGCTTGTGTGCTCAGTGGGCAAAGTCTCTGTACCTGTGATCAGAAGGTTGCTGGTTTGAACCCAGACTTCAGTGGAATAGTCACATGGCTGTAGGTCTTTGGTCAAGGCCCTTAACCCCCAGCTCCCTTTGCTGCCAGGCCTGCTCTCCTGTATATGTGGGGCAGACGAAAAGAGAATTTCTTCTCGGGGATCCATAATGCATCATTATTATTAGAAAGTGTTACCAACATTTCTTCACCCAAAGGTTGGTTAGGGTTTAGAATGGGCTTCTTAGCCATGTTGGGCAAGCACAGTGTTCATATTAATTTAAGCCACACTAGAAATTCTGCCGGTGCTGGATAATGAAACACCCCAATGTGTCTGACGGAACCGGTGGCCTCTTATTTGTAACATTACATATGAGGTTACATAATTCTGAGGAGTCTGCAGGGAAGAGGCATAGATACAGAGCTTGCCACACGCCCTCGATCCTGTCAGCCAATCAGCTGGGATTGCCTTCCCGCTGAGGGATAGCTCACACCCACACAGCGGCATTCTGGGTAAAACACAGAGGAAAGGCAAAGACTCACTGTAGGGGAGATAGGAAGCTGGCAAGCTTTGCCTAGGGGTTCGGCAGACACTTAATATAATCAGCTGCAGGCGCAGTGTCCTCTGCTTCCACAAGGTGGTGCTATCACATAGATTCCTACTAGGACAACATTGTAGAGGTGCCCAGACACTCAACCACTCAGCTGTCCAGATGTTTCTTTTGGTCAGAAGATTAACATCCACGGCAACCCAGGAACTTGGTGCCACCTCATTCCAGGTCACACTGATTTAAAATCCTCCCGAATTAAACTATTTGCCCAATTTCTTACCCTCTGCTTCATGTCAGAGTTTCACTGCTGCTCTTTGTAAAACGCATGGGGTGACTAGTTAACGAAGCGTGAACAGAACTCTTCATTTTGTTTCTAGGGCAATGTTTAGGGTAATCATTGTGGTAATTAGCCCACATACCAATCTAATTGTAAAATGGTGGGGATTAAATTAATCTCATCTGTTTCTTTTGGTGTTTTTTTCAATTGAGATTTCACAGATCTTAAAAAGGAAGACATCTTGCAGGCCTGCCACTCTGTGGGCACAGTGTCTCATCTGTCCATCCACTCAGTCACACCACCCAGCCATAACCCCACCCGAACAGGCCTGCCACTCTGTGGGCACAGTGCCTCCTCTGTCCATCCACTCAGTCACACCACCCAGCCATAACCCCACCCGAGCAGGCCTGCCACTCTGTGGGCACAGTGCCTCCTTTGTCCATCCACTCAGTCATACCACCCAGCCATAACCCCACCCGAGCAGGCCTGCCAGTCTGGCCAGGTCCCACGCCACTACATGCATGTCTGTGTGACAACTTGTTTCAGTTATTTTGCACAAGGGTATACATATGTTTCAATGATACGTCCATTTGGCTTGATGTTTTTTTTGTAACACTTTGGTTTGTTTATTAATAATTGAAGCCACATCTGGTAGCCGACTAGAAGTACAGAGAAGAATTGTACTTTTTGTTTTTATGGTATTGCTTGTCTGAGGGATAAAGGGACTGAGGCTTCTGACTGACTTCAGAAAGCACCAAAATCCATATTTATGCTGATTCTGGTCCAGATTAAATAGTGCTGCGGTCACAGGGTTTAAGCTCCACCAGTGCATCATGTTTCACATGATGTCACTTCCAGTGAAGCGAACAGACAGCAGGGATTGTCACCTGCATCTTTCTTTTTTTTGGTTGGCCTGTTCTAACCTGCTATCATCATCTTCATCACCGTCAATGGCCCTGACAAGAACCCTAAACCCACGCAGTCTGGGACAACAGGGACGGTGGCCATTGCAGTTCAGCAGTGTGTGAGAAATCACAAAAATTTGCTAAGGTTCACCCAAACCCAGCCAGCCATGTCACACCCATTCAAAAAGCTGAATGGAAGCTCCTCGCCCACTCCAGGTCATTTATGAGGCAGAATGTTTACAGAGGCAAGTTGCTGACAAGATAACAGCGGTATTTTCCTAGGACCTTAGATTGGCCGCAAACCCCCTCTCTTCTGTAAGGACAGGAAGACAGGATTGGAGCCAATGTGCATTGGGATTAGAACAAATATTTTCTCTGCATCTGTGGGGTACCATTCTGTTGTGAAAAACAGCAATGTCCCATTTAAGCGGGATGTGAAAAGTAGCAGGTATGATTAAGTCCCTGTTCAGCGCCAGAGTGTGGGATTGAGGAGCGAATGTCTCTGCGGCAGTGTGGAGGGCTAGGCGGGACAGCCCCCACTGTTTGGGTTCAGGTCCATGTTTATGTCTGTCTGTTTGCCTGGTGTCAATTTCTCAAGTGGAATCCATTCCAAGTCCAGGACATAATTGTGCGCAATGGAAGAACTTTATAAAGAAAGACAGCTGAGAGCAGGTAAAAGATCACATTAGAGGATTTGAAGAGAAACCATATTTCTGAAAGTTTCTGGAATTTTAGAATTGCATCAACCTAGATTGTATCAGAGCCCTTGTTCCCTGTGTCTTGGCCCTGCTGAAATGCATTTGTACAATCACTTAGTGTTAGTCTAATGAGTGACGCAGGTCTACAGCACACTCAGCTTTTAAGATTAGAAATCTGATTGGAAGCATTTGGGAAATGGGCAGTTTCCTGGCAGGTCAGGCCTTAAGGTGAGGCTTTGCCTTTTTCGCAGAGAGCCAGGGGGCCTGCGTAGCCTCTCAGCCGACAGGTGCCAGAGAGCACCCCCTAGCAGAAATAAATGCAGATGTACTTCAGGATACCACCCCGCCCCCCCACAATGCCAATAAGTTGACTGGGCCATAGACAACAACAACCAAGAGGTGTGCCTGACTTGGGTCCCACCTGTGCCTAGACAGAACGAAGGTTGATTCTTTCCTTAATTCCAGCTCCGCCCCTTTCTCTTTCCCCACAGGAACATTTACAAAAATGACAGCCTGATTGCCTTGTGATTTTTTTTTTTCGGTCAGCAAATAGCTGTCCCACCGTGGCACTCTCAAGGCATGCCTGTGGATGGACCGGCTTCCCACCTTCGTGGTGTTATTCCGGCCTCAAGCGCAACACCAGCCCCTGACAGGAAACACGCAGTCGATCGAGTGTGTGCCTATCCAACCCCACCCCATTGCTCCCGGCAGTAGTCAAAGACCTCTTTGATTACCACAGCGCCATGATCTCATCTCAAGGTTACAGCATTTGCCATTCCACAAAAAGGAATCCAGGCCGTGTTTCCATTGGAATACAATATATTTGTCATTAGCACAAACCCATAAGATATACAACCACAGACTGTGAATTCCACAAAACAAGCTGACAGTTAGTGTGATGAAATCTCAAAGGGCAACCAACTTTTTTCATCTATGTTGCTGCAATTTATGAAAGACCAGGGTTGCTCAGGCGTGTCATTAGAGATCTAGGGCCCCAGGAAACCATATCAGATAGGGCCCCCAACCCAGACCAGTCATATTACGTTACAAATTTTTTAAGGCCCCTGTCGTTCCTAACTGTACCCCCGCCCCCCCCATTTTGGACTCTGGGTCAAGAACATTATGAGAAAGGTAAGCTTGACATCTAGCTTTTGTGAGATCTGCCACATTGCTGCTGTAATGTGTGTTTCTTTATTTCCTCTCAGAGGCTCACCTAGCACATAGGGTGAGCTACTTCAGATTTTACAAAGTTCAGTTCTTCTTGTGTTTTGACTGGTGTGTTTCCTTGACTGAGAGACTCGTCCAGCTGACCAAGGAGACTGACCAATCAGCGCACAGCTAGAACTCAGTGCTTAAGTGAAATCCAGGTCCTTTTGATTGAAATGGTAGTTTATAAACCCTGTCCGAGCTCAAAGTGTCCCCCTCCCCCGACATGGATTATCTAGGCACCCTACTGGTACAGCAACACTCAGATGTTAGTTGGTGCTACAGCGTCAGTCTCCCATCGAGATGCTTCAGCATTTCAGAAACTGGCCAAAAGCAGTGGAACTTAACCCCCTCCTCTGGGACCCCCCGCCATTCCATGTTTTTTGCTACCCTTAGTCAGTTCAGGCTGAGGTGCTAATTCATGAATTACTTGAGGTTTGAGAATCACTGGTCGATGGCCGAAACAGTCTTCATAAAAGGAACGAGTGACCTTCTTGTGTGACTGTAAGGCCATGAAGGTGACTGCTGTTGTGGCTGAACTATTTGTCACACCACAGAATGCGGTGTGTTCTGAGGATTGGCAGGCAAGATGTTCCTGCACGAGAGTGTAAAAGGTGGGCAACAGCAACTGTCCTTAGTTACATCTCTTCCGTTTGCAACAGAAACAACAGGCAGGAGTCTCAAACGGCAATCTTTTATGAGAGATCAGCACATATTTATAGACTTTTGGCAAGTCTGTCGCTTTCCTTGCAGGAACAGGACGCGACCTTCAAAGCGCGTAGCATAGGCTCCATGGGGTGGTATGGACAGCAGCCCTGTGTTAAAATCGCCAGCGCCTCGTGAAAAGTCAGCGGGCGCCGGGGGGCTGATTCATTATTGTCACAGGGGTGTAGGCTGCATTTGGGCCTCGATCCAGGCGTCCAACGGCTACCCAAACATGAGCAGACAGGCCTAAAGACGCTGTCCTTCCAAGCCAAGCAAGCCAAAGAAAATCTCCTACCATGTCACAGATACACAGACAAGAACAGTGGAAGGTTAGCAGTGAGGAGGGAGACTGGCTTGGTTCTGTCTGGTAGAGCTGAAACCCAATTCTCTGCTTTTTCATGTATTAATTTAGCATCCAGTGTTGAAGTGTTACCTCTCACAGAGCATGATGTCAGTGCGGTGGTCTGTGGCTCTGTGGGTTAGGGCTCTTTGCTTGTGATCGGAAGGATGCTGGTTCAGATCCCTTAGCTGCCAGAATAATGTTACCACTGGGCTCTTCAGCAAAGCCCTTAACTCCAATTGCTCCAGGGGGTGCTGTATAACTCTCACTCATGCAAAGCTCTGGAGAAAAGAAATTCTAACAAATAAATTGTGAACAGTTTTAAAAACTTCAGTTCTCATGTCTGAGCTTGAGGAACATCTGGAAGAACTGGGTTTTGTCCGAAGCTGCAGTGTCCGTGGTCTGGACTTAACCCCGAGATGCTGGAGGATGTGACAGGCTTCATGCAGTGTTGGCTTAATTGCATTTCCTCTCTAAGGTTTCTAACAGGCAGATATGTTTTCTTTAAAGCAGTAAGGATGTTTTTCAGGAGCGATAAGGATGAACAGCCCCCAGCCTCACTGCACCTCAAAGGCTTCCTGGAAAATGGCTGGTTTGGTGACGTAGATCGCAAATTTGATGGAGTGTCTCAGTGTCTCCCACTTCTCACAGTGTTTGTCAGGCGCATAATATTTATTTCTGTGGATATGTGGTGGAATGAAGGCAGCAGTTGTCCCAACACCACCCCAGACAACCTCCACAGATGTTTATCGGGAGGTTCACTACAGGTGATGTGACGAGTAAGAACAAATGTTCGGGGGGGTGGGGGGGGGGGGAAAGAGA
>JAODJU010000079.1:1098317-1110079 GCA_026776725.1 Gnathonemus echidnorhynchus
GGGGGGGGGGGGGGGGGGGGGGGGGGGGGGGGGGAGGGGGGTGGTCAGGTTCAGGGCCGGGGAAGGGGATTCAAACAGGAGGGGGAACAGGACAGCAGCTGAGAAAGACATGATGTTTGAGACAGAAAAAGGGCGAAACTCTAACCAAAACAGCAGATTATCTTGCTAGCAGAGACTCACTTGTGACACTCCCTCCCTGTCCCACACACAAACACACTTAGGTCGATTACATAAATACTGGAAGGTTCACAGACGAGAAGCAACTGATTCCCAACAAAGGAATAGTCTGCCTTCCTGTGGAAATAATCATAGATTTTTTTTATTGTATGCCTTGGTGTAGGTGGAGGAATATGAATAGTGTAAAATCATTAAACTATTTTTTTTTCTAAGGTATTTTTATCTAAATTAAAATCGAAATACATAATGTACAGTAACGCTGATAAATGTCACCCACTAGAGGTAAAGCAAGGATTCGCACATTTCTGACACTGAATCACACACTTTCTAAATATTTTGATTTTTTTTTTTTTTTTACAAAAATATTTTCTGTTTACTTAGCCATAATGACTTTAAATTAGACATGTGCCTAAACTGGCTTTATAACTTGGGTACTTAAATTTTTGCTAAATAATGTTTTCTGTGATGTCCACAACAATTAAGAAAGGAGAAAAGGGCGCTTGTCAAAATCACGCTGTGTTTGTGCAGACTCTGCCTGGAGAGCACATTTCTGTGGCAGCAGAGTAAATGTGGGCAGGAAATATCACAGGAAGAAACTGCAAATGTGAGGAAGTGTTTGGGACGAATGCCTGCTCTCAGCCGCATCGACCTCTGCTTCATGTCCTGGTGCCCTCTTGCAAAATTAGCCTTTCCTCCAAAACCACAATGTGTGACTCACTGACAGGATTTGAAGTTTCTGTGTAGGGCTTTGATTTTTCTCATTTTCTGTACAAATTGAGTAATGCAGTGCATTAGACAGGGAATTAAAACAGGAAGAGCTCAGTAATTCCATGCGGATGTGAAGGGTATGGCAGCTGAAGGAGGTTCTGTACAAAATCAAAAATTAGTTTTTTCTCCAAATTAAAAACAGCATCACCTGAGAAATGGCACTTTCCTTTTGTTCTTGTGTGACGAAGGGAGAAAACGCTGATAGCACAGAAAGCAGCTGGAACTAGCTGGAATATATGGACTTAAGGAGTGGGTTAATTCTTTGTGTTTCTGTTCAAGGAGCTGGGGAATGAAACTGTTTGGTTTTACCGGGATAAGAAGCAAATTAGTAGAGCAGCACAAACAAATTTTCATTTGAGCCTCACTGACTAGCAGCCGCTAGACCTCAGTACCCAAAGAGCAGCAGGGGCCCCCACAGACCCCAGGAAGCCCCAAGCAGCATGGGCTGAACCCGCTTGCCTACCCATCATGCACTGCTTCTTCACCATGATTAATACTCGTGTTTATTGATGCTGTCTTTGTGCAAGTGCACAGGGATGTTTGCGGCCTTTCATCAGGGTTGAATGAGCCGTGCGGACAACACTTCCTGCAATTTAGACCATGGCATGTTTATTGTCGGTTTATTACCCTAAAAAAAATGGTAAAAATTCAATGATTTACATATGCACTCATTAACAAAATCATGCCGTTTCTGTAGAAGAAGAAAAAAAAAACAATGAACTCAAAAATGAATTCCAGACCATTCCTAAATGTAATAAACTAGAAATCGATGCTGAGACCATGCAAACTGAAAACCAAAATTAGTGTCTGGAATGGTAGGAATTTCCCCAAAAGCCTGGAATGATGAGGCAGGGGTTTCATGTGGAGATTTTTAACACAGTGTTGATCACTTTCTAAACACTCACCTGAAAGAATGTTAATTCATTTCCCAGGCTGATAGATTTAACAGTGTGCCAGGGATCTGGTGGGTGGGTTCCGCACTGTGTGGCACATGTTGCTTCCCGTACTGCAGTGTTTCCCAACCCGGTCCTTGGGAACCCACAGACAGCCCACGTTTTTGCTCCCTCCCAGCTCCCGGCAAAAACATGCGGGTTCCCAAGGACCGGGTTGGGAAACACCATCATACTGCAGGTACTGTGTGCCACCCCATCCCTAGGAAATGCCAGTGATTTGCCGGTAATTTCTATCCGGGAGTCCTTCTAAAATGTTCCCAGCTGAGAAACAGCAGATAGTGCCAGACGGAAAATGTTCTGCCATTTCACACAGCAGCCTGTTAGGTCTGTGCCCTGACGATCAGTGTTGGGTCCAATCTTATAATTCACAGGGTGACGCATAACCGGTCACCTGTTTCTCTTTCGGAGACCGAGGGAAGCCTCACCAGCTCCAAGCTTTTCCAGGAAGAGGCGTCAGACAAGGGAAAGAGAAGAGGCCACACAGGGACAGATGGGCAGAAAACAGCAAAGAGGAGTGTTTATTTTCTTGGATTAATTTTTTGTTAGGTAGATTACTTCCTTGACACTTTTTCTGGCACACAGTGATACATCACAGACGACACGGCAAGAGTCGAGAACACTTTTGATCTTCTGGGGAATGTTCTAAAGATGTCTGGTGAAAAGAGGGCGTTCCATCATACCATGGACGGGACTGAAAGGTCCCGTGGACTCATACAACACACACAGTGTTTTTTGGCTGTACCATCCGGTGTGTCAGCGTCCACCAGCAGGCGCAGACACTGTAAAATAACAATAGTTTATATCCCCGCTGACCGCTGCTGAAAAGGCAGTTGAACATGGGCGTGTTATTGGGGTTGGCGAATCCCAGAGCGGCCCGATGCCGTTTCTCCTGCTCGGCATTCCAGGGAACGCAGCGCTTGTGGAGGGGTTTGCAACGGGGCGGGGAGACTGTTCAGGAATTCCCTGTGCTGGATCCGCCATTATGATCCATTGGGAGAAGACCGCCGGGTCCATATTTATGATGTCACTGTTTCATGTCTGGAAGGTAGGCGAGGGAGGCAGCCTGTAGCGAATCAGCCTGATCCAGCCTGATGGAACCCCAGGTTACAGCAAGTCTGCACTGATTCATTTGCGCACAGTATAACACCTTAAAATGTGTTAAACTGACTACTAGGCAATTACATTCATTATTAATTTATAACACTTAGCTGTAAGCACATAATCCTTGCATAGAGGAAAGAAAGAGTTGATGATCAATGTGCATTTTGTGGTGTTAAGTCTAGGTATATCTGTGATGACTGGGAAATTTTCAGTATTTTTTTCCTGATTATAACTGCAGCACTCCAGAATCACAGGCTGGTACTTCTGAATTTCAAATGGCTGCAGCAGCAAAACAAAGTTTTTCTGTCCAAGACCATTTGAGACCTTTTGTTTCTCATTGACACAAAGAGGACATGTGACTTAATTTCCCTTTGGCCGCTTGACGTCGTTTTGGGCCAGTGTAGTCTCATGTACCTTATTATCTAATCTGTCCGCCTTCGTTTCACTTGGCAACTTCGTGACCCACGGCTCACGGTGAGATCATTTGTTCTACCTGTGTTGAGTAACCGAAGCTTGAGGGTGCCCTCTGCTGTCAGGTGCAGGACACATCACTTACTGTAGCAGGTTAACCTCACATGCTAATGTCTCTATATGTTTAGCTTGGAGGATGTATTATTAGCGTAGCAAATAAATACTATAGATCGTGAGTGAAATCCTCACTATACTCTAGAAATGTCTCCAATGTGAATGATAAGAAAGAATAGTGTCTGCTTTCATAACAGGGCTGCTTAGATTTAAATTAGTGCTGCCTTACTTTTTACTCATTTTGTCTCAGGCTATAAACCTGCCATTTCTTTATTAATATTATTATATTTAATATCAGTGCTGAAAATTGGCGGTGCAGTGGGGCAGTGGTTAGCACTGCTGCCTCACACCTCTGGGACCCGGGTCTGAGTCTCCATTATTGCTCTGTGCGTGTGGAATTTGCACGTTCTTCCCATGTCGTTATGGGGTTCTCCCTGGGTACTCCAGTTTCCTACTCACAGTCCAAAAACATGCTGAGGTTAATTGGAGCTACCAAATTACCTATAGGTGTGAGTGAATGGTGTGTGAGTGTGTGTGTGTGTGTGTGTGTGAGTGTGCCCTGTGATGGGTTGGCACCCCATCCTGGGTTGTTCCCTGCCTTGTACCCATTGGTTCTGAACCTCCACAACCCTGAATAGGACATGCAATTACAGAAAATGGATGGATCTATGCTGAGGAAAGCTGTGTATATTGTCTACCTAGAATATACATGTTTTAGATTCAGATTTCCTACATAGTGTTAAAGTGAGCAATGATAGGTAATATATGTTGTATCTACCTTTTCCAATTTGGGTTGACCGCCCCCCCCCCCCAAACCACCATTTGGCTAATATTTAAAGCATGTAATTAGTCTTTGTACTGCAATTACTCCGGGAGCCCTGCCAGGCTATATGCTGACTGGGAAAGGCTCCAAGCCCCACATGACTCTGACTCCAGATAAGTGGCTGGGAGATGGATAGATTTAAATTATTTGTTCAGTTATAAATTTCTGTTTGCATAGGTGTTTTCCATCAAAAAGATATTTTGTGTTTTTGTTTTAAATAATAACAGTGGATTTACCATATTTTGACCCTCGCTCTTTCCACCAGGCCATGGCCGTGCCCTCTCCCCCAACGCATCTGCTGGTGGCGGCCCTCCAGGTGGCGCTGTTGTGCCAGGTACATGGAGGGGCATACTACGGGCATAAGCAGCTAGCTCAACAGCACCAGCCCTTGCCACAGTTACCTCATATGCCCATGGGCAAGGAAGGGTTGCCACCACAGTACACGGGCAAAGAGATGCTACCACACATGCCGTATGGCAAAGAGATGCCCATGATCCCACAGTACAGGAAGGAGTTTCCACAGATGCCCATACCTTTGGGTAAGGAGATGCCACGCAAGGATGGTAAAGGTGAGACTCTCTCGCTCTCCCACACACATACTCACTGAGTCCTATTCCATAATACTAGAAGGTTTACAGATGAGAAACAACTGATTTCCAACAGCTTTACATTTTAGTTTTTAAAATTTCACGTCATGCAATATTCAGTTCTTTTTTAAAAAAAAAACCTGTTCATGATACACATTAAGATGGATTTCACTATTCAGAAAGTTTTATTACTTACGTATGCTTTATCTTCCCAAGGTGAAGTTATTCCCAGAGGAGAGAGGGGCATGCCTGGAGAAATGGGCCCCAAGGGGCCAGCAGGACCTCAGGGTCCTCCAGGTTTGCCCGGCCATGGACTGCCAGGGCCCCCAGGAAAACCTGGCCCACCTGGTCCTTCAGGATTCCCAGGAATTGGTAAACCCGGTATGCCAGGAATCCCAGGAAAACCAGGAGCAGCAGGTGCCCCAGGCCCCAAGGGAGACCTGGGTCAAGCTGGTGTAGAGGGGCCAATGGGCTTGCCAGGGCAGCAAGGAATGCCTGGTCCTCCAGGACTCCCTGGAATTGGGAAACAAGGAGGTCAGGGACTGCCAGGTCAACAAGGACCCAGAGGGGAGCCTGGGCACAAAGGTCTGCCAGGATTACCAGGCTTGCCTGGACCCAAAGGTGACAAAGGGATTGGTCTGCCAGGACTGCCAGGCCTGAAAGGTCCTGCTGGACCTCCTGGACAGCCAGGTCAAGCAGGTCTTCCAGGAATTGGTAAGCCAGGTTTAAATGGGCTGCCAGGAGCTCTAGGTGGGCAAGGAAAACCAGGCCCTCCTGGAGAGCCAGGGCCCATGGGTCCTCCTGGCGAGGGAGGTCAGCCAGGACCACCAGGACTTCCAGGTCTTGGTAAACCAGGCCTTGATGGCCTACCAGGACAAGTAGGATTTCCCGGTGGGAAGGGAGAACCAGGCCCACCAGGTTTACCAGGCAATCCAGGATTACCTGGGTTTGGTAAGCCTGGATATCCAGGGCCAAAAGGTGACAAGGGGTTAACTGGTTTACCTGGTGTTCGAGGTCCGAAAGGTGACAAAGGTCATGTTGGCCTTCCTGGGATGCCTGGTCCCCAAGGACCTATTGGACCACACGGCTTGCAAGGTCCAATGGGGCCACCAGGAGGTCTTGGTTTACCTGGTCCAAAAGGAGAGGTTGGAGCAGGAGGCTTACAAGGACAAGTAGGTCCTAAAGGTGAACCTGGTCCTCCAGGGCATCCAGGTCAGCCAGGGTTATATGGAGAGGTAGGTCCACAAGGTCCACGTGGTCTCCCTGGCACTCTGGGCCCAAAAGGTGAAAATGGACACAAAGGACTTCCAGGTTTACCAGGAGCTCCTGGGATCTCTGGCCGAAAAGGAGAAGTAGGGGTGCCAGGTGAACAAGGTCTGCAAGGCCCAAAGGGAATCCCAGGAATTATGGGCCCTGGAGGGCCAATTGGGCCTCCAGGACTTCTGGGGCCAAAAGGTGATATTGGACCACCTGGCCAGCCTGGCAGCCCAGGTGAAGGAAAACCTGGACTTCAAGGTCCTTTAGGCCCACCAGGACAATCTGGTCCCAGTGGGCCTCCTGGTGTACCCGGTCAGCCAGGACCACCTGGCCCACCTGGGCCACCTGGGCCTCCAGCAGAGCTACCTGATCTCGGACAAATCCTACCTGAAATGGGCCCAGGTCTGGATGGTGTTAAGACCCCATCTGGGGCCTACAGCAAAGGGAAGCCTAGAGGGGAAGTGATGGGTGGCAATGGCTTAGAGATGCCTGCATTCACTGCTAAGCTGACCACTCCCTTCCCTCCTGTGGCCACCCCAGTAGTCTTCGACAAGATCCTCTACAATGGCCGCCAGAACTACAATCCACAGACCGGCATCTTTACTTGTGAAATTCCTGGGATTTACTACTTTGCATACCACGTTCACTGCAAAGGAGCCAACGTGTGGGTGGCCCTCTACAGGAACAGTGAGCCGGTTATGTATACATACGACGAGTACAAAAAGAGCTTCCTGGACCAGGCATCAGGCAGTGCGGTACTGCCTCTGGAGCCCGGGGATACAGTACACATTCAGCTCCCATCTGACCAGGCTGCAGGACTATATGCTGGCCAATATGTCCACTCATCCTTCTCTGGATACCTACTGTACCCAATGTAAAAAGGGTGGGGAAATCAAGTGTATACATTAGCTTTTACAGAATTGTTTAAGCATTTTATACTGTTGAATACAAAACTGGGTTCCTGGAGTATCCAGCAGATAGGTCAGAAGAGCATACTGAGCATGCAGTTCCTGTTGTCATGGAAACAAGATATCACTTCTGTACCAAGACACATAAACAAAAAAAATCTATTGATTATTATGTAAAGAAAGGACACAAATTGCAGTTCGCTTAACTTTTCAATTTGAACTTCTTCCGAACAATTTTCCAAGTCACTTTGAACACTGAAAACCACCATTTATATTAAAGCGACAGTTAGCAATTGTTCTCCGGGAACAGTATGGAAAAGGGAAAGGAATGTGTACAAATCCAGTTTAAACAATTCATTTTACAAAACATCCAGTTCCGTGTTTAAGGGCAAATTAAGTGGAATGTGGCAGAAAGTGTAAAGAAATATCCAGGCAACTGAAAGTGGAGATATATGTATTATTTATTGAGGAACTTGAAACTACAAATACAAAATACAACTGAAAACTTTGAATTATACTTAACAGGATGACATTGACATATACTCAACACTGAGCATGGCTGTTACAGAGGGAGAGGAGTGTATTTATGGTGACATGGTACCAGATACTGCAAGTATCTGAAACAAACCCATCGTAAAATGCTGAAGGCAAATTGTACTTAAATGAAAGTAAATGTCTGTTTCTGATCAAGGAGATGCTGCTGGTGGAGGAAACTAATGGGAGTTTTTTTTCATGATTCAGTATACATGGACCAGAATGTTTGGGGTTTTTTTTTTAATTACAGGGAGTTCACTGAGTTTTGTTTCCTCTTTAGTAAAATGGAATACAAGCAAAATAACCACTGGCAAGTAAAACAGTACAGTACATGGAAGATTATTAACCATAACTACAGTTATCGATAATCCCAGGTAGGAATCAGTACATGGCTCCTTTGAGATCTATATGAAAAACAAAATGTATTTTGCTGAGGTATTTTCAAGGTTATCTTCTATTTGCATATGCAAGGTATTATTATTTTTTTTTTTTTTTACATATTTATGAAACCTCTGAGAACAAAGAGAATACAGGCTGGTAGTTTGGTTTAAATTGCATTATGTGCAAGCTGAAGTTGCCAGGGTTGTCCTCTTAAGTAACATTCAGGATGCAAATAGGTGAGTAAATATGAACAGACCTCAGTCTGAAAGACGACTGATGATCACGCAAATTAATATTATTTACAGGGACTATTTTAGCAATAAGGGATGCTTTATAAGGCATTATAACTGATGAAAAAAGTAACAAGTCTGTTACAATAATTTGAGAAGAGTTTTCTTCCATAAACAGACACACATCTGCCCCGCCACCTCTACCTACACCCACCAGGGGGCATCGGTAGCAGAATGAGATGATTAAACAGTATAGGTAGGTCTCATATTTATGTTTGACTACTGACTACCGCGTGAATTTGTTTCTGTGGGAGAAACAGTGGGGCTTCGCGATGAAAAGCAAGTTAATAACACACCACATGTACCCATTGTTGGCTGATAATGGTGCTAAACTAGAACCCAGTAAAGAATGAAGTTTCTTATTTTATTACTATTAATATTGTTGCTGTTGTTATTTTTTAATAAAGGTGAATTCACCCAAAACAATACAGTCTTACTCTTCGTTTCAATCATTTTCCACTACACTCAAAACCGCTTTCTCCTGTTTTAAACTTCTTATTGTGTACCGTGTAGATTACAGTCACAGTTACATTTTCTTGGAATGAAGACAAGGGTAAGAAAATAAACTAGTGATGGGTGGGGCATTTTGTGAAATGGGGAAATACATTACAGCAGTAATCGTTTCAATCGCTAGTAAACAGTAGACATGTCTAAAGAATGGCCATATAAATACGATTGCGAACCACGAAATAAATCAAAGTGTCACTATACATCTTGAGATCATTTTCTGCTTAATCGTTCAGTTCTCAATCGGAGTTCAAAGTCAGTGAGCGTCATGGGGTTTTATTTACGAATACTTAGATTATCTTCATCATTATCTTGTTGCTTTTCCGTTTTTTTGTCACATAAAATATATTTATACAAATTACTATATAATGTTTGTTTCAGTAGCATATATAACACAGAATTATGTATTTTAAGTCGTTCGAACTGAATTAACTCTTTGAATTCATTGCCATCTAGTGGTGACTTTGCATCTTTGCATCTCGCTTTTTTTTTTTTGGTCCAGTCCCAGATCTGTGCCAGAATAGTAATAAAGGCTAACAGATAAATGTCATTTTGTAATTAGTAATTTTGAGCGGGGTCTGCAAATTGAAGCGACACATCGTCTCATTAAAAATCTTTGTATTCACTACATTTCACGTTATAAATATCTGGTAAAACGACACACAACATTTCATACATGAAATGCATAAAATAAATATTCAGCAGGAATCATTCAAAGCTGTAAAATGAGTAAGTTATCCAAGTAATGATAAACATCATCTCTCAGTAGCAATCAACTCAATGTATACATCTGGGGCATGTGGTCGTCCCACATATATTTAAAATGTGGAATGTGAACATGCTTTGAATGAACTTTCATCTTAAGATCAGTACATCACCATTCGTCCCTCTTCTCGGCCAAAGTATCCAAATGCGCATGCGCGGCGTCGTTTGCCACGTCCAGCTGAAGAGACGCTTCCTGGTGTTCAGAGGCGACTCGGTACGGCCTGCACGGCACCAAGAATATCTTTCAGATCTGACGGACCGGTCAAAGGTGGGTGGATTTAAGATCTGGCCACGGCTCTAATTTTAACCGTGAACGTCGGACTTAGCAGTGAGAAATTATATTGTAAGCCGTCTGTCGGCGTGAATCACCTACGACGGGACCAGTTCGGAGCGCCGTCATAAATGGAGGAAAAGAATTACGTGTCATTACTGGTCCTGTGAGGGAATTTAAATGTCATGTGAACTGGCGGAAAATAAATGTGATACGACTGCAGACGTTTAAACACGTGTACGAGTTTTCGGTACGGCTCGTGTTGTTAAAACTAGCTAAATAAGAAGGACAGGGTTGTTGAGAAGAAGCCATGGATCACTATTTGGCAGGAAGTAGAGCTGCTGACATAGACCGGTTTGTACCGCGTGTTCTGTCGGGCCCGCGCAAAGGAGCACTATTTGGCACCTGCCATATCCGGTGGTAATGGCTTGTTTTTTAAAATTAGAAAGTGGAGTAACCAACGGAACAAAAGGCTCGACTGTTAACGCGAAAGGGCGTGTTGCTTTCGATTTTTAGTTTTACTTATAACTAAGGTGAATTAAGAAGTCATATGATATAATGCCAGGATGACTGCGGGTTTCTACATTATTAAATAAAGGTTAAAAGAGCTGGCCGGCCGGACGGAGAATCACGCCTCCAGTTATAACATTTGGTTTTTAAATCGGTCCTGCGTGGCTCGCTGCTCGCCTCGCTTCGTCATGAACGTGTTTCCGAAGGCTCGGAAGTTTGTGCTGATCTGTACCTGTTGAGTCATCCTTACTGAAGGAGTTTATATTTTGTATCATGCTTGGAGCAGAGATTGCTAAACATCAGCTTGGGCGGGTGTTGAAGCTGGTGATATTCAAGCCATGGCATCCAGAACGGGAGGAGGGATGGATGGATGGATGAGTGAATGGTTTTCCTGCTACTAATTCAGACAATCCAAACGGACTTGCGCTGCGTGATATTACGGAGTGATCCTCATATTACATTTCATGGTTATTTCAATCTTAAGTCTCTGCCTTACTTATGGGAATGACTGGCAACAACTACTCCCAGTTTGGACCTGTCCTATTTGTTTCAGAGGTTAAATCAGCAATAACTCGTGTATGAATCAGAAGTTCCACGGTGCGCTGGTCACTGCTGGTGATACATGCTCTTGCCAACTCACTTGGCCGTCTCTGAACTTTAGACCCCTTGAAGGCGCAGATTAGCGCTCCACACAGTGTGTGGTACGGCACGTCAGCCTAGTCAGGCTGCAGACGCGTATAATGTCTCATGTGTTACATGGCGTCTGGTGTTGGACAGCCGTCAGTCAGAAGCATTTTGTCCTGTTACGCCTGTATGTGTTGCTATAACTGAGGCATACTTTGGCAGTGATAGAAATTTTGTGTGGAAATGTATGCAGTGAAGCCCACAAAAGAACTTCAGAGCTTCGATTTGCTCTCGCCTGGCTTCTCATCTCACAGATATTGAATGACTGGTTTATTTTCTTATTTTTCCCAGAAGCTTGTTCTGACCTGCCGAGCCCGCACTGAAATAGCTGACACTCTTTCAGGCACTTTGTACCCATCTGTTTGTGGCTGCCGAGGTTAATGTGTTTGTGTGGTTGGGCTTCTCACTGATTTCATGATGCTTTCTGAGTTGCTTTCAGACACCCCTGCTTACTGAGTATATGTTCAGATACTGGTACTTGTATGGTAAAATTAGTGTTCTGTGAGGCCAGTGTGTCACGCAAACAGTCCTTTGAGGCTTGTGTGCATACTCTCTCCTGTAACATACTAGGCCTATAATGTATAATAGTATCTTTATAGTTACCTCTTAACACCAGAGTAAAACACTGTATTCCTTGTACCATAGTAGGGATGCTCCGATCGATCGGCCGAAGATCGGTATCGGCCGATAATCACATTTTATAACTCGATCGGTACTCGTT
>JAODJU010000079.1:1110179-1180650 GCA_026776725.1 Gnathonemus echidnorhynchus
ATTGGTATCGGCCGATCACCATGACAAAAAATCGGTACTTGGTATCGGTGGCAAAAATCCTGATCGGAGCATCCCTATACCATAGCATGTGGTGATGTAAGTAAAGGTTCTGGATGCTTCCAAAAAATTAATCATTCTCTGCGGTATTAGGGTATTGTCCCAGCATGTACCACAGACAATAAGATGGAAAGTCCAAAGACCTGGAAGATATTGAAACCTGGTGTCTGAATTGTGGAGCAGATTGTGAGGATGGTAAAAATAGAAGCTAAAAATGCATACTGGCCAGGATACGTACTTATGATTAGTAAGCTGTATTTAGTAAAAGCCAGCAATGCATAGTGTACGATTTGAAACACAGCTAGTGAACAATACAGAAATGTAGCCCGTTAATGTTCTAATACAGTCTTGCTACAACGTATGATATCGCACTGCCAATCTCTTCAAACACAATTTATATATTAGAATCCAAGTCCAATACAACGCAGAATCGCATTTGTAATTGTGCAATTTTCGTTTGGAAAGAAAAGCATTATGCGAATTACAATGTGACATGGTCTAAACAAGTAACACTTCTTGCATGCAAAAACTTCTATCCGAGTGAATGGCAGTGATGTCTTAACTAATTCTTTTCAGTAAATTGGTTGAACCAGTTTTCAGACCTCAAAGAACCCCTCTGCATACCGTAACCTGTTGTATTTGTGCCGTGTGCATGCCTTACCGCATGGTGCCCCTCCGCATACCATAATTGGTTGTATTTGTGCCGTGTGCATGTCTGGCCGCACTTGACCGTGACTCGCTACTTCTAACTCTCAGCAATCAACAAGTTAGCGAGTTCGGCACGTTCGGTTGCTAGGCGATTCTTGTGAGACTCATAAGCCCCATAGGAGATGTTTACGATATTTATGAATGCATTTTTTCTTATTTGAAATGCACATAATTACAATATTGGCTCTTTATATCACTGTTTTAATTATCTTAATTCATTTAGTTTGGTGTAAGTTACAAAATTTTGGAGTTACATCCCCTAACCCTATTAGTGCACCCAAAGTTTTTTGGGAACGCATTAGTCACGTTAAGGAGCGCACACTGATTACAGCACGTTGCCACACCCCCCATACAACACACCACCTCAGGGATGAGAACCTGAATGCGCTGAATGCACCTCAGCACCTTTCCGGAGGCTAGAATGCTAATCCTGCCACCAACCCCCAAATTTCCCTGTAAGTTGGAGGACCTCCTTATAGGGCTGGATGTAGATTAACATCATACCCAGGATGAAGCAATTGCAGGTTAAGAGCCTCGCTCAAGGGCCCAACAAAGTAGGATCACTCCTGGCATTCACGGGATTCGAACCAGCAACCTTCCTATTGCTGGCACAGATCCCTGGCCTCAGAGCCACCACTCCGCCCCAAGCAGGGTTGACTGTATGTATTGGGGAACCTTGAACTTTTGGGTGGTCAGTGCTTCTCTGATTTTCATTTCCCTCGCCTTAGTACTGTGCAAGCAGCCAGACCAGGGGACCGCTATGAACGGGCAGCTGGACCTCAGCGGGAAGCTGATCATCAAGGCGCAGCTGGGCGACGACATCCGCCGCATCCCCATCCACAATGAGGACATCACCTACGATGAGCTGGTTCTCATGATGCAGCGTGTGTTCCGCGGGAAGCTGCAGAGCTGCGACGAGGTCACCATCAAATACAAGGACGAAGGTGACCTTGCTTGAGAGCCTTTATCGTTGGCACACAATGACAGGCATTGGCACCCAGTTACTTTCACTTTGTTTTGGTGGCTTCCTTAGGAAACTGCTCTGTATTGCTGTTGTCAGTTGGATAATTGACACTGAATTTTACCCTAAACCAATTTATATTTAATTATAGGAAATTCAAGGTTTTGAAACCCACGATAAATCGAAGTCAAAGTATCTTTTATATTTAGCTTCAGCTGTATGATGCATGGAGTCATTCACTGAGCTGAAATATCATTCTCATTGGTCGTAGTGCAAATAAGTAAAAAACAATATAGATGCTAAGACATATGAACATAATGTAGGTATGCCGTTTTAAGACCTGACATTAGGACAGAGACAAAGACATTTAACTACCTGATTGGTAGGGATGATGAAGCTTGGCATTGAAGCAGAATGTGCGATAAATAAATAGATTTATATTGAGTCCAAGGATGTCAGATGTTTTACCAGACCCAGGCTGAGGCTGGAAGGGACCAGACTATTCAGTAGTCAAATATCTGAGAGGAAGAAAGTATTTCAAAGCCTCACTGTTCTGGCTTTGAGGCTACCGGACCTCTTACCAGATGACAGTGGAGGAGAGAGGTTGTGGGAGGGGTTGGATGGTCCTTGATGACGCCAGTGGCCCTCTGGATGCAGTGGCCGTTGTAATAGTCCAGCAGAGAAGGCAGAGTGGTCCTGTTTTAATGATCCCATGGAGGGACTGGCGATCCGAGGCATCGCAGGATCCGAACCAGGCTGCGATAAAGTGTGTGAAGATGCTCTCAATAGTGCTTCTGAAAGGCAGACAGCTTGGGAGGTGGCAGTCTTGCCTGTCTTTAGGGCTGCAGGAAGGAAGTTTGCTGCTGGGTGTCCTTAGTCAGGGAGGATACATCCTGGCTGTGGGAGGGCCCTCACTGAGGTCTACACCCACACGTCCTTAGTCAGGGAGGATACATCCTGGCTGTGGGAGGGCCCTCACTGAGGTCTACACCCACACATGTTGTGCTCTGAGGTCTGCTGACGGCAGAGCCACTGATATAGAGGGTTATGCTCACCCATCTTTCTTCTGGAATCCACAGGCATTGATAAGGGTGACCATCAATACTATTATTGTATTGTATTTCCAAACCAATTATTGTAGCTTTTAGTGTGACACTGAGAGGCCTCCGTACTTTTTATCCAGTGAATTTCCCAGCAGAGCTTGGGATTGAAGAATAATGGCAACTTCAATGCATTTATCATTCTTGTTGTACAGGCCTTGAGGTCAAAAGTGTTAAATGTGTGTTGTAGATTAAAACACAGGCCAAATACTGATGGCTAATGCTTAAGATCTAATTGCATTTTTCCAGATAGCTGAAGATTAACATTAAGCTATATTTACTTGTGAGCTGAGGGTCAGGTTTTGTCTTGTTGGGCCCTGGAAGCAGCTTTTAGTCGCTAAGCTTCAGATCTGTGGATCGGGAGGCAAGTTATTTGTTGCTCCATTCACATCAGACTTCTTTTTCCCTTCCCACAGATGATGATCTCATCACCATTTTCGACAGCTCAGACCTCTCCTTTGCCATCCAGTGCAGCAGGATACTCAAGCTCACATTGTTCGGTAAGGTTGACTGTACTTCCATAGTCTACCAGTAGGGGCTGCTGATGCTCTATATCACAGCAGTTATTGTTCTTGGTTGATGGATTTTGTATGTTTGTCATTCTTAACTCAGATCTTGTGCATCTGAAGTTAACATTGTGACCTTAAAGACTAACTTTGAGGAGAGAACTGTGGTCAAAAGAAGGTTCTTCAAAGAGGCTTTGGTGGCTGATCTCCGATCTATGAGAGAGGATTGGGGGGTTGGGCGGGGTCATGTGCTGATTATCAGAATGCGTGTTGGTTGTTGTATGCTGAGGCTTTTCTCATGCCAGTGCCTCTTAATCACCCTATTCTTAAAGACAGTTCTACTTGAAGGTTGGACACCAGAGACCCTTCCAAAATCCCCTCCTGTCGCATTTGAGTTCCCGCTGGAACGGTCATGGCATCCTCAGCTGTTTTAAATATTTTTATTAGCGGAATCTGTATTTATTGCACACCTGTTCCCCTTTTTTCCTTTTGCCCCTGCACCGTGCTCTTTTGTTTTGTTTTTTTTTTTTCTGGTGCTTCCCATCTAGAGTAGTGTTTTCCCAATCCGGTCCACGTTTTTGCTCCCTCCCAGCTACCTAAGCAAAAACGTGGATTGTCTGGGAGGGAGCAAAAACATGGACCGACAGTGGATCCCCAAGGAGCGGATTGGAAAACACTGATCTCAAGTATGGGATTAAGGGCTGACCAGTAGGGAATAATGCTTGAAGAGGTGGATTTATGGCCTGGCATTTCTGCAAGCGCACGTGGACGTCTCACTGTGCTGTCCAATTTGGCTTTGAAGGAACTGGAGCTTGCAGGTTCGTCCAAGTGGAACCAGCAGTCGGTGCTGTGTCGACTTAGTATTTACCACCAGCTTTGGTCCTGAAATTGTATCCCCAAGAGACGAGAGTTTTTCCAAGGTGACTGTCAGTCCAGTGTTATTAGAATAGTGGACATAATAAATTTATTTGGATTTGTAGCAGCAAAATCATTAGGCGAATGCGGATTTTATCCAAAAGTGGAAAATGATCTTGAGTGAATTTCACCTGATTAATGTGAGCGTTTGTGAGAATGGACTGGAAAATGCATTCATTAGTATTTATAAGTGTGTGGGGGTTTATAATCCCTTGCATATCGAAACATTTGGGAGCTAAAATGATTAAAACTGTTAAATAAGGATTCCGGACTCTTAAGTATTGCCGTAAATCAGTTTAATAGCGGGTCTGTGGCTAAACAGAGGTTCTGTCTACACTGAGAAACCAACAGTGTAGCGCTGACAAGTCTTTGAATGCGTTAGTAATTTCCGCCCACAACCAGATTAACTATCTTTTAAAAGGTCCGTTTTGAGTTATTCTATCATAAAATACCAGACTCCCGGTTTTCCAAGCTGGCAGCAAATATTTTTGCTGGTTTGTGTGGTTTTCCCTTAAAAAACGTATCTCTGCTATACTGTAAGTTGTTAGCATGTTGCGTATATTTAAGCTTAATGGTAATTATTACATGCAGTTTGCTTGCGTTTGAGAATGTCGTCCTGCCCATTTTGAAGAAGGAAGGTGTCTTTTCAGTCTCCGCAGCCCCTGCATGGTACTCTACCTGTCCGCCGTTGGAGTTCTGCACTGTGTCAGTGCTGTTCTCTGGGCTGTGTTGGGGTGCGAGTCAGTACCCAGCACGTGTAGCTGGTGTAGTGACATCGCTGTCGTCTTCAGGACAGTGTCAGAAAGCCAGCCTTCCATGCTCATCCCCCACGTTTTTCCCCGTCCTTCTTGCAAAAATGAAATGCAGGAACTTGGAGACACAACAGTCTGTATCCAAGGAGACCAGCTGTGTCTCAGAGGTGAGGGAGCAGAAACCCTCAGACCGCAAGCGGCAGAACCTGACGCCGTGGACCTTTGGCCGAAGGGGGGGGGGGGGGGGGCAGCTCTTTGCATTTATCCCAAACTGTGCCCTCAAGCTGCAGATCTGTTCTCCTGACATCCATGCAGCTATGTGGTGAATATGAATTTGATTCAGTGTGAGCCCCTTTGGGATAACCCATAATTCATGATTGACGAGCATGCTTTTTAAAAAATTGCTCCCGTATGCCATATGCACGTATGATTTAAGTGGATAGACGGCGGTGTGAGGGGAGGCTTTCTGCACGCTGAGCACAGGGTCCACCATCTCTGGGGCTGGAGTCATTTCGTCTGCTCTGAATTACTCTACTCCCTCTCAGCCCTGCATCTTTGCAGTAGGCGTGCCTTCCTCTTTATCCAATAGCAACATGATGCCATTTCCTGTTCAGTCAGTACAGTCCGTTCAGTTTTCATCTTCCATGCTGGATGATTTATTTATTATTTTATTTTTTACACTATATGAAGAAAATGAGGGGGGAGTTATTTTGGATTATGCTACCACAAGAGAGGGTGTTGTGTGTTTGGGCTGACAAGCACAGTGCCGTGGTAGTGAGCTCACATGATGGCAAGGAGAGACTGCAGATCCTGGAACCAGCCTGTAATTGGGTACCACATACCATGACACCCAAGGACACAGACTGGCATGCGAGAGCAAACCCAGAGCCGGCAGCGTGTGAATGTCCGAGACCTAGAGGTTTGAGCAGCAGAATGAGTGTTGAAGGCGGCAGCCATGCACAACTTGGATAGTTCAGATGATTTTGCAGGACCTGTTTTCAGCTTAACACTTAGCCTTTGAATTTACAAGATAAATTAATTCAAGATGAACTTTTGCTTCTTATGGCAAACCTTGCTGTGAAACACATTTTTTTTTTCCTCGGACATCTGTGGTAGTTCATTTTGAGAGCTGTCATGTCCTACAAACACTGATGGAAGAAATTAGGGCTGCATGATATTGCAAAAAAAAAATATATATGTGTGTGTACAAATTATGCTAATTATGACATAATGACATATATATATTATAAAATCTCGTACTTGGGCATATTCACAAGATTAAGGAGGGAATATTAAGGAAAAACGTGTCCGGTTGTCCATACACCAGGTTTGATACATTTTTCTTGTATGCGCCTTTTTCCTTTTCATGCAAATGTGTTTTTTCCACAATAAAAATTGCGTAAAGTTTGATAAACGAGGGCCCAGGTTTTACCCCATTAAGGTACCTCCTGTCTAGCTTAGTAAAGACGCCACTTGCTTAAGCAGGGAACGTGCAGCGTCCACCCGACTCTCTGCTGGCCTCTGATTTAAAGTCCTTACGGCAGCATGCAGTGGAAATATTAAAGACTTAAAGGCCATTATGTAGAGTTATTGGATTCCTTTGAAATGATCGCTAGCTCTTCCCTGCATTTGGGGTCCTGTGGCCCATTTCTGGAGGATGGAAACCTAGCTGCATAAAATCCATCATGGCCGGTTTTCTTATATCATTTACAGACCCATAATAAAAAAAAGAGGTGCCATCAATTATTCCATGCCCCCCCCCTCCCCCCCCCGTCTTTTGACATCCTTTCCAAACCCACAGATTTGTTCCTCGTAGCAAAGCGGATGCTAAAGTGTTCCATTTATTTGTAGGATTTAATGCATGCTTTTTTTGAGACCTTGACGTGCTACCCCTCATGCATCTGTATACGGTGAATCATGGCTATACGTTTGGGTAGCGGTTTGCAGCATGTTCCATCTGTTCATTCCCAGACCATGGATATCTCTTAGACTAATCCTGTTTTGTGGTCATAAACGACAACACTCAAGTTGTTAATGTTTATTAACATTTAGTAGCTGCAAAGCAGTGATTTAGCAGCAACACACAAAATGAATCTGAGCCGACAGGAGCGTAATATTACCAATGGCCGTTGTTAGTGTTGTGCCATCATTGGCATTTTCTTGGTAGTATCCTCTTCAGGTCACTATCCAGAGGGAGGTCCTGTTGTGAGACTCAACAGGCTCATAGGGGCATGTGCCACCTGGGCAAGCGATTCAGATTTAGCAGGAAGTGACTGGATGTGAACTTTGACAACCTTTTGATACTTATGTAACGATCCAAACCGATGCATTATCCAGAAGAAGTGACCGTTAAGTTTGCCGATGTTTAATTTAATAACAGGCGCAGAATCTCCATAAAACCGCTACCCTATTTGGCTAGAAGTTGGTATGGTTCGGAGATTTGGGTTTGAAAGGAATGAAAACAAAAAATACATTAGCATATGGAAAAGGGAGCAATTTCACAGTCTGGAATAACAAAGTACAGTACCAGGGTGCACTAGAAATGCAGCCAGCTCCTGTCTAGGTGAAGATATGACGTCTCCAATGAAGCAGTAAAACATTTTGCCATCTCCTCTTCCCATCAGAATCAGTGTTTTTTTTCAGCCGTAAAATGGAACTGCTGCCCCTAGCCAGTCACACTGCGGCCTGACCTTAGGGGTACGACATTGCCTGGAGCTTTGTGGTTTTGGCTTCAGGGGTTGCCGTAGCCTTGGTTTGCCCTTCAGGAGCCTCCCTGGGATTTTTCTGTGCTTGTGAACAATATTCCAAAGCCGTCTCCTCTTCTCAGTTACCTTTTGTCTTGTGGTGCTGCCATTAAGATGCAAATGGTGTGTTTATGAGCCTACTGATGTACAAACTACGGAGAGGAGCGTTGACAGGGTCCTCAGAAGTTGAGTTCTGAATAGTTCTGGGTAGAGATCCCTGAGTTCACAAGGAGAAAGGAGATTGTATGACCCACATTGTAAGTCTCTGCTTCCATTTGGACGAATGTCCAGTGAGATGAGACCAGATGGCAGGAGAAGATGATGATGATGATTCAGCAGACATCATACCGCTCTGTCAATGTTCTGGGTATCTGATTGGACTGGGCCGTTCATGTGTGCGTCAGTCACTGGTAACATGCAAGACCTTAAATGATCTGATTTATCTTTGGGAACCTTTAACTGAAGGTCAGACTCACTCAGAGTTAAATGTTGCTGTTTTGTGTCTCTTGTAAAATGTACATAAGCAAAGTACTGAACTGTCCGGGCTTTTGCTCTGTTATGACACATATCCACATGTATCGCTTTATGCTTTGAATGTATTCTTGCGTACCAGTTACGTCGATCCCTGGATGTAGCTCTATTCATATGTTTCGTGTTTAATCTCAAAAAAGGGTCTTTGTGGGTTTAATTTGTTAGCTTGAAGGCTCCATCTCTCTTGTCCTCTCATTGGAAGGGTCAGATCTTGGTGACAGGCATTTTGTATTAAATCACAAAGGCGGCTCACTTTCTCAAATTTATGGTGCACGTCGATTCTGGGGGACTGCTGGCGGCCATCTCCCACTCATTGGAGATGTTGGGCCGAGTCTCCCCATACGTCTTTGGCCACTGTATATCCATATATATTTACAGGCCCCATTCTGCTGCAGGGTTGACATTGTGCTGTTGCGTAAATCTCCTAATACTGTTGATTCTCTTTCAATCTGCAGTCAATGGGCAGCCCCGGCCGCTTGAATCCAGCCAGGTGAAGTACCTCAGGCGGGAGCTAATCGAGCTGAGAAACAAAGTCAACCGACTGTTGGACAGTTTAGAACCACCGGCAGAGCCTGGTCTGGCTGCCAGTACACCTGAAAATGGTAAGTATGCACCTGGCAGATGGGCGCTGATGCCTCCCCAAGGGAAGCTTTCAGGAGAACAGGCCTTAGACGTCTGTACTTTTCTCTATATCAGTGTTTCCCAATCTGGTCCTCAGGGACCCACAGATCCATCCATAATATAATGGTAGGGGCAGCACTGAGCTCCCAGTAAATGTGGACTGTCTGGCAGGGAGCTGGGAGAGAGCAAAAACGTGGACCGTCTGTGGGTCCCCGAGGACCGGATTGGGAAGCAGGGTCTATGTTTTCTTGAGCTGGAGGTTGGTTTAATTTATTCCTAGCTGGGAAGCCCAGGTGGATTGACACATTCAGTGCCCCTGCTATCTAGTCTGCTAATACTGTGAGGTCCTCCTTGTGGTCCTCCTTAATCTATCTCACCAGACTTCTTTGTAATGAACAGAGGAAAATTCACAGAACCGATAGTTTCACAAATCTGGCGTTTTGTCTGCAGAGTATTTCATCTTCCCCTGATTTCTGATCTGCTCCATGACCTGTGCATACGTACATTTGCCGTTTTGCGTTAATTGCCCTCTTCTTTGGAAGCAGTGGACGGAGGAGAGGGGAAGGCCGTGGCCCCAGACTCTGTGCCTAAGCAGGCCGTGCCGGTTAGTGCTGCCAGCATGTCTGCTTTCGACCCACTGAGGAACCAGGACGAGGTCAGCAAGAACGTTATCTCTGCGTTCGGCCTCTCTGAGGACCAGGTCTCAGGTAAGCCAACTGTTTGGGCTCTCTTAGACCTGGGAAGGTCAGTTCCCCTTTCCTGGTCTCAGTCATATAACCGTCAAGGACATTGGCTCTTGATTAGTTGATGCAGCTCATTAAGTGGCTGAGTGGAGTCCATTTAGGGTCCTGGAGATCTTTTCAGCAAGCAGGTTGTGACAAATGGAAGGTATTTTCACATCAGCAGGTGACGCTTTTCTTTGCAGTAAAGATGATTTGTAGTATCTTGCTTTGTGCTGTTTGCCTGTTCATCAAGGTGCCATCATGTATCATTGGCAAGGTGCCATCTGCCATTGCTCATGTAGACAAGGTTCTCTGTGTCATATCTGTGCATGAAAGTGGGGTTTTCTTCCTTCCTTGGAGGCCCCTCTCCCCCACCATAATAACCCCTTGCGTCTCTGGCCTTAGGCCCCCCCAGCGGCGTGGCTGAGGAGCGTTCTGGGACCCCTGACAGCATCACCTCCTCTTCCTCAGCCGCCCACCAACCTGGGGTGCCCCCCCAAGCACAGGCTCCCTATGCTGGGGTTCAGCAGCCCCCCCCTGCCGCCATGGAAGGTGAGAATGCCGAGCTTATAACCCACCACCCCGTCTGCACTCAGATATATGCCATGTAGTGCTGAGCAAAATGACCAAAAATTTGTATCACATGTTGTTTTTAAAGATTATGTCGGTTTTACGGTACATCACTTTGTGTGTGTGTGTGTGGATTAGGTTTTTATTACGTAGTGGGTACCAAATGTCCCCCAAAATGTAAGAAAAACCTGTGGTTTTTGTCTCCACAAAGATCTGTGAATGCAATCAAAAAGTTAACATGCTATATGTATGATGATTAAGGTATAATTACAAACCTGTGTATGAGTCTGTGTTTTCATCCTTAATGCAGAAGCAAGCATTTACATCGATTTAAAAGCATTCGTAAACATATTTTAAAAATTGTGTTATTAATCATTATAAAAAATCATTTACAATTAGCTTGGTAGTTTAACATTTAATTTGATTATTAATGTATGTTCAGCTTGATAGTGACAGGTTTTATTGATCATAACCGGGTACTTGGCTCGATAATTGTTTCACTAACATTTAATTAGATTATATTTAGTTAGATAGCGACATGTTTCTTTAATTATAACTGTCATCTTGATAAGAGCTGTGAGCGGAGATTTGTTGTGTTATAGCTGTCAGTAAGAAGGATTCACACAGTGAACAGGGGTCTCCTGTCAATACACTCTCCATAACGAGTCCTAGCATTTCTAACGGCGAACAGTGTTACATAATTTGCTGTCTATTGAAGCTGTCCTATGGTATAGTAGTTCAACTGCACCACTGGATGAACTGATATACTGGGCAGCACTATTGCCATGCAATGTGCCTGTTGTGACTGGGTTTATAACCTGCTCTCTGACTGGCATAGATAAGTGCGGCCCTCAGACAGGGCGGCTGCTTTTCAATGAGCTCAGACGCAGCTGAGCTGTCAGACCTCCTGCCACGTGACTCGGTCCACGGAGAGCTGCGTTTCCTGAGACATGATGGCGCTTGCTTGCCTGTGTGGTCCCAGGGCTTACGTCTCCTAAAGGCAAAATAACTCTTATGACGGAGGTGACCATGACGAGAGTTGGTCTCTGAAAAAATGGTTCACAGTCGTTGCATAAACATACATAAGCATTAGTACAGGTGAGCAGCTCTGCAGTATTTTATACTTTGCTGACAAGCATTGTTAATATAAATTACTAATATGTTCCAAGAACTCTGCGGGTTGTACTGTCTCAGCATTACACATTTTTTGTTTTTGTCATCGGAGATTGTTTTATGTTTTTGTACTAATTCATCCATGGAAAGGCTGAGATTTCACATTTTTAAACTCATTATCCCTCGTGCTCCATCCACGGAAACGTTTTGACCATGCGAGTCGCTGTTGGGCCTGTGGGGTGTTGGCAGGTCACTTTGGTGCCCCCCCCCCCCCCGGGCATTTGGTGGCAGTGACGGCGTGCTGCTTGCTGCAGGGTCTGCAGCTTTCGCCTCAGCAGACTGCTGCCCACTGTCATTTGCGACTCCGCAGATGGCTGACTGAGACGACACATGGTTTTGCGGTTGGGAATGTCGATTTCGAGAACGGAGGGGTTCCTCAGTGCCCCGCGGGTAGGAAAGCCGCAGCTGGGTGGTGCTTTCGTAAACGCTGTCCGGTGTGAGTGGCTCTCATGGTTTTCCTTTGCATTTGTCTCGTCTCTTCAGCCATATTTCCCAAAAGCATTTGGAACACAACTTACATGCCCGAAATAATATATTTAGGGCTGCTACAGTTTCCCCATTATCCAGGGATTATACATGCAAATCAATCAGCCCTCTCTCGATTAGCCTAAAAAAACGCACATTTTCTCCCGTGGGGCGACTCCATATGGCTGTAGCTTGTGGTATCTGCTAATTCCATCAGCATACAGAGAGCCCGAAGCAGGCGGGGGTCCAAATCTGATGTGTGCACTGGCGATTTAATCGCGCCGTGGGCTTTGGGCCTCATTAACTGCCGACTTGATTTATGAGCGTCATCAGCTTCATGCGAGGACGATCAGCAATTCTGAGCCTTTCATTTTGAGCGTATTGGGTTCCAAGTCCAAGTCTGTTGCTCATGCTGTTCATCACATGGAGATTAAGTGCTTTTCAGCAGGAAGGTCTCAAACAGAAAGATTCGTCTGGTAAAAGATTGTGACAAATGGAAGGTACTTAAATTGTAAACCTTATGCAATTATAGTCTTCCTTTGAGCTGATCTTTCTACGGAAGATAGTTTCAGTGCACGTGACCCTAGAACTGATCAGTCTGTGCTTAGATGCTGTGCATACTTTGGTTGCTGTTGAATAAGGTGCATAGAGGTCATAAGTGTGGATACGTGTAATAAATTTTATCAGGATTTTACAAGGCGGAAATTTGTAAAGTTAGAGTACTTTAGGGAACTTGTAAGAGCTCTGAATAACGTCTGCATTGAAATCCTAAAACCATCCAGTCAAGAAACATTTAAAGAAGTGTGTTCTTAGAGCAGGGGTCTCCAACTCCGGTCCTGGAGAGCTACTCTCCAGTAGGTTTTCTGTCCTACTTGGCTTCTGATGAGCCACACCTGGCCCTGGTATTTACCTAAGAACAGGTGTGGCTTATTAGAAGCCAGGTAGGATAGAAAACCTACTGGATAGTAACTCTCCAGGACCAGAGTTGGAGACCCCTGTCTTAGAGTATCAAGACACAAGTTACAGTGAACCCAGAACATTTGAGTGTGGGTGCAAAAGCTCACACACCTGCCCTAAGTGGTTCATGTCCTCCCCAAGACTATATTTGTCTACCATCTCATTATCTACTTGTCCAAAAAAAATGCATTAGGATCCAGTAATGATGGTTCTTGCAAAGACTGTTACTGCTTTAGCCTGAATGGAAACGTAAGCCTTTTTACAGAGTAACGTCACGGTGCTCTAGCCTAGCAACGGCCACTCTCTGGGCCCTGGGCCCTTCTCCCCATGGGTGTCTGCCTTCTGTCCTGGAGATTTCCAGCCCTTGGGAAATGTGGACTCCAGCAACCCTATGCCAGAGAGCTGCACCATCTGGCTTTGCACTATATCTGTTATCTGCCTGGTTTTGGTGCAAAGCCATTTATCCATGGAAATTTTACAAGGGCGAAGATCTAGGCAGGAGCTCGCTTTTGAGAAGCACTTGATTCGAGTGGCATTGAGGACTGTTTCCTACTTACCGTTTAATGCTATTTTACATTTTTGGAGTCAGAGGACACTGGACCCCTGCTTAGAGCTGATTCAGCCCGGTTGTGCATGGACCTGCCACCTTTTGCTCTCTGAGCAGCATGCCATTGACCAGGGGTGAATTTAGATAATGTGCTTCTGCACATAGAAGCATGTTACAGTGTCTATTTTTAGTTTTAATTAGTTTTGCAGTGCTTCCTGCAGTGCTTCTTGCAGTGCACCTCAGGCTTTGGGTAGAAAGCCTGCGATTGGGCTGGTGTGGTAACTGGAGTACAGTTTAGATGAATCTAATAGCCAAGAACATGGTGAATGAGCATCATGGTTTGAGTTCCCACATCTGTCTCCTTCTAGGCAAGCAGACTTGGGTGCCGGCAGTTACCCCTATTGCCTATGGCTTTATAAATAATTTTATCAAGCAGGGTTTCTGACGACCTCTCCGGTTACCATGGGATTGTGTTCCAGTCTTAATTTTAATTGCTTCCATTCCACTTAGATGTTTTTCCACAGTAGTAATTTTGTTTTTGTGGGCATTGACATTTTCGGCTCAATATTCTTGGATTTTTGCTGCTTCTGTGATAAAGTTCTTAGAATCCAGACTTTGGTGATGAGTTGAATCTTCCTGGTTCAGCAGGAAGTTTTGGACCCCAAGACTAAATGGGTTCAGATGGAAGAAGACCCTCTGAAATGTCCACTGGTGGGAGAAAGCGTGTAGTTGGTTTGGCTTAACATTTTGATTGGTCTCCTTAATGGAAATCGGTTGTATGTGCGACTGGTTGGGTAGCAGCTGAGGTGAGGTCACCACTCTGTCATAAGCTGCTGTTTGTCTTTGTGACTTGGGCTTCATTCTTGCTGCCTTGACACCCCCTTTTTTTGCACACTTCCCTACTTGGCACTTTGTATGGAATTCCTCAAAATGGACTCGTTGATGTCATCTTTCCACTACCTCGGATTTTTCTTAAAGCTGCTGTGTTCATATTCAGCGCTCGTCTGTCTGTCACTGTGTGGTCCCGGGTCCCTTTTGAGGAAGCTTGGTGCCTGTAAACCAGTCAGAGAGCTCACTGTGCTCTGCCAGGGGCCAATCAGCACCTTTACTGGCGCGAGTTTTTGCCTGTGGTTTGGGAGGTATCGAGTCTTTCCGAATGTGGCCTAGTTTGATGATGAAGTGGTTGTCCTCACCACATTTCTCACAGTTTGTGATGGAGTATTGATGTTATTCTAAAACCTTTTCCACTCCAACTGCAGAAATTTGTAAATGCAGACTAATATAACGAACTGATATGCTTCCCAGGATTTTAGTATTTAAACAAGTGAGGATTTTGGGGCTCCCTTTGATTTTGATAATTCAAATACACATCAGCACCTGTTCTACCTTCCAGAAGACATGAACGCTGAGAATTATGACATGTCCAGCAAATATTGGACACCGATCTACCTTTCTGTTTACTTACGCAGGCCTGTTTAGTTTCAATCCAATCCCATTTTCGAGGTTGTGCATGTTGGCTGTATGGCGGCTGAGGGTATTGGCTTATATAAAAGGTGTAGGGATGGAAAGGATGACATTTCATGAACCATTAGCTGTATTTTTTGAACACACTAGATGGTGCCCTTGGTTTGCATGCTTTTGTGCTGTTTTTTGAACAGAAAGCACCATCTAGTGAGGTCAAAAAGTATAGCCAATTGGTCATGAAGTGTTATTTTGTCCATCACTAAAAAGGTGGTAGAAGTCTGAAGGGTGAAAGAGCTGTGCAAGAAGGGGGAGGCGGGATGGTCCTGGAGGGAGAGGCGGGATGGTCCTGGAGGGGGAGGCGGGATGGTCCTGGAGGGGGAGGCAGCTGATGATAGGTCTTGTAGAGCTTATCCTGCCTCTTGTTCACTTGGTAAGAGGAGCTATGAAAATTAGACACAGCAGTAAGACTGGGGAATGAAAGGCCTTATCTGCTGGGGGTGGTCGTCCCAGGGCCTGTTTGGGGATCTTTTTCTGCTCTGTCAGACTCGGGAGAAATCAAACAGTAGATGGATAAGAAGGTCTTGATTTTCTGCCTTCATAGGATGTGCTGCATGAATGTAAGATAATGAGCTTAGAACTGGTCTCCTCCCTGGACTCCAATGAGAGGAGGATACCTCTGCATTCCATCAAACCTTTCAAATGAGACCGGGGGAAAGAGAGGACAGCTGGGGGGGGAGATCCTATCATATCTGCGTTGGTTCCATTAGTTTGGTTACCTGGAAACAACAGACTGGCTTGGAAATTGATGCGGGGAACATCATTCATTTCTCTGCCTTTTGGCTCTTATATGGCGGTGGAGGATGCCTCAGCATATTTACTGACCTCAAAATCAAATTGTACTCCATGACCCTTCTCTGAAAGAGAAATGACGGGGAGGGTGGTGGCAGCCAATGCCGCTTTGTTTAGGATCATTCAAGATGTTCTGCCTTCATAGGATTCATAGGATATGAACAATTAACAGCAGAGGTTCATCAGGTCAGTAATTCAAAGAAATGAAGTGGGCACTTAGTATACTGTTAGCAAACTAGACCTTCAGCATGATAGCCTAGTAACATACCGTTACTTGAACCCTTGTTTTGTTAAGCTTGTCCTTCCTACTTAGATCAAAGAGAATAAATCAATGGGACATGGTCCTCTGTTCCTTTACCTTAGGGGTTTTGATAAAAGCAGTTAGTCAGAGAAGAGGAATTTGGATTTTGTCCTTTAAAAATTCTCAAGCAAGGGATTAGACCAGAGGGAACACTGTAGACGCAAGTCTTTTTCACTTTTTACCCAGTACGTGTAGGACCACCACGTTCTGGAAAAATATCATTAAACTTGCATTTGATGATGTGTCACGACTTCACCTTCTGGCATCCTGTCACAGTGGGATGCTAGAGAGGACCCTGTCATTGATAGGTAGGTCAATCCTGTGGGATCCGTCTTTTGGTTAGGTGGATATGTTTTGTTGTTTCCATATCCCCTTTTGTCTCGAAGTATTGGCGGGAATTTAATTATGGAGACTGGGCGCGTCTAGTACTTCAACGTTTTTATAAAAATAGGCTGCTGTGGCACTATCGCAAAGAGTGGAAGTCTGGTCCTGACACGTTCCCCTCTTCCAGACCTCACTCATTATCTCCATGCTCCACTGGCTCTGGAGACGCCATGTTTGCTGCTAAACTAACCGCATGGCTGGCTTGAGCATCACTATGGTTTTAACCAACCCCATCCCATCCACTGGCCAACAGGAACACTGCGGTTTTTGTGTTTTGATTTCCGACCAGTAGGCTTCAATTTATGAAGTCATTGGGGGAAATCGGTGAGTGGCGAGGAAGTCTGCGGGCCAAAAAGCCCCTTAGGTGGAAAAATAGCAGGTCGCTCTGGTGTGCAGCTCACGTGGAGCCACGAGAAACACCGACGGCCCCATAAACCACCGCTGTGTTTCATCTTGCACTTCAAAGTTTCGGAGTGTTAGTGGGAGACCTGTGTTTTATGACCTTAAGCCAGGTTATGCAATGTGCCAGATATAGAGATGGTTGCAAATAAAAGCCTCACACACGTCTCTCATTATGTCCATCGGGTGTGAAAAAAAATTACCGTAAACCTCATCTTTAATGCCCTTTTGGAGTGAGCAGCATTGAGAGATTTGAGATCCTTTCTTGCTGTGTAATTCCAAGTTAAAGTTTGATGGAGCTTCCCGACCCACTCAAACCACCCACGACAAACATGACAGCCCAGACCTTCAAGAAGGCATCTTGAGGTTGACTGGTTATTGAGGGCTTTCAGGTCTGGTTGAATTGAGCTGCTACATCTCTCCCAGCTTGCTGTTTCAGGGTCTGTAGGCAGTCCTGGGTAATAACAGGTCTGACCGAGGTGCCTGGATGCAGGTGTTTGTCATAAGCTGGTGTGTGGTAGAGTGTTTTGTATTTGTCAACTTGTCAGCTTTGGATCTGTTACTAATTCAGCACAGTTGAGCAGAGTATCCAGTGTTTACAAAACACACATCTAAAGTAATAAAATAAAGTTTAAAAAGTTCTCAGTAGGAATAGTGGTGGTTCAGCTCAGATTCCTGAGCTCCACAGAGCCATTGGAGTGGTTTGTGGGTCAGACCTCAAACCCAAGTCTTTCATAATCTCCCATTGCCGTGTGCTGTTGTGGCAGCAATGAGCCGCGATGGTGTTCCTGTGAGTTGGGTTGCGAAGATTCAAAGATAAAGTGACAGATTTTATCTGACTATAGCCAACTTCCATATATTAACTGCAGCAATAGATTGTCTTATGGAAGCTATTTTTAATTGATGTTAATGATTTTCCTGCTGCTTTGTCAAAGTCACAATGACATAACAGCGTAGGGTCCAGCCATTTGTGAGAGACTGCCGTGAACCATAGATCCGACCCCCCCCCCCCACCACCACCACCACAACCACCACAACTGGAAGGTCATCCTCAAAATGCTTGTTGCCCAGCCAGGTTTCCTCAAAATTTGGTTCGTTGGGACCATTTAGCTCAGGTTGTCAGTCTCGTTACTGGATAAAAATGTAGCACCAAATCTGTCTTGCAAATGGTGCAGAATCTGTTTAACAAGCGTTTAGGAAGGAGAGTGTCCTATTGAAATGGCACTTGGTATTTCTGACTTTAGCAGTGCTGGAGGTCAGTAAGGTCTCACACATGCTTGCATTCATTCACTTTGGTGTGGACAGTTTCACGTTAATCTGCACGTCGTCTCCTCATCACCATAGTGTTGACTACAATAAAGAGCTCATCTTTATCATAATGCATTCCACATGCACTGAGGATAGCAGCAATGACACGTGAAGTAATTTTTGTCTGAATCATTTTTGGGCTTTAGGCGATTAATTAATGGGTCTCCTCTTATGGCAGATAAACGCATCCTGGCCTGTGCTTAGATGGTTCTGAGCTGTCGCTCAGTTTCAAGTGAGGTCTTATTGCCAGGGGATGTCTGATTCCTTTCCGGAATGAAGCCCTACACTTCTTGGAAATCTGATGTTTTTACAGAATAGGCGTCTGTGATGCTTAATGTTTTATTAATTTTTGGACATTTCTTGGCCCCTTCCGGCACATTCCTTCATGCTTCTGACCTGTCAGCATTCTCGAGTGGAGACTGTAACAATGTAACGGTTTTTTAAAAGCGGCGTTTGTCTCCCTGTAACCGATATCTGTCACAGGTGTCGTAAAGCCTTCGATCTCAGTATGATGAGTACGTTTCCAAGCAGTAGCCCCCAAGAAGCCTGCGCTGATGTGTCCGCGAGATGCCCTCACAATGGGGAAGTGTTACCATGCTGCATGGCGTTGGTGGATTTCATATGAACTGTGGGGCCTTTTGCATGTAAACTCCCAAGTTTGAGCCAATGATTCATCAGAGAATTAATGCCCCTTTCTCTGATAGGCCAAGATTTATGTTACTCGATATGTAGGACCCTCCCTCCAACTATATCAGATTGTGAATTTTTTTGGAAATGTTTGCTGCAGCTCCTTTCGTCTGCCTCAACTATCATCTGTTGGGAACATCAGTGCGTCTCCCTGGCCCAGCCTTTGGCCTATGGCGTAAATCCTGCGTCCAACCCTGATTAAACGATGTCTTTTGGAATATCCACAGTCATTTTATTTTCTCGGGAACTCCAAGAGAGGTCCTGAAGAGCAGCTGGTTCACAGGCAAGGGTGGCTCTCCTGAGATGGGGGTTGTGTGCTCAAATTGCACTCGCCTGTTAAATGTCACGAAAGCTCAGCTAGCATTGGCATTCTCCGTAGGCTGATGCTCTCTCTAGTATTTCCCGGCTCAGGCTGTATTCCTTGTCGTCGCAGCAGCCAGTAAGATCAGCCAAGTTAGAGGTGAATGATAAGTTTTATTAGCCTTTAATGCAGGGCACTTTATTATACAGATAGTTCGGCAGCAGAAATATCTGTCCAAATAAAAGGAGTGTTGCCCATTTTTGGAGGACGCCAACGTCCCCTAGGAATGCGGAAGGAAAAGCAGGTTCAGAAATGTTGGTACCTTGCTTGGCATTTTCTGAATGATGCCCCCGGGAGATCCTGAAATTTGGATTGGCATCATTTTCAGGGCTTCCCACCCACCTTGAAGAAAATGACAATGCACAGGGGCAACAGTGCTAACCCAGCGATGACAAGTCCAGCTTAAAATTGACCTCTCTTTCAAAGTCGCAAACCTTTAAGCTGAATGTGTGCACATTTGCTTTATAAATGCAAAAAACCCTTTTTGTCTGGTGTCATGTTGGCTGTTTTATTCATTACCAGGAGTGTGCTCTCCAGCTGCTCCGCTGGCCTTGATCGCGAGCGGCCTTTATCCGGCCCGCGGTGAGACTGAGCTTGTGGCAGCTCCCCCCGCACCCTGTGCTTTCCTGAAGCACCTCCCGGGCTCCTGAGGAGTGAGCCTTAAGCCCATCCTGCCCTAACTTAAATCCCCTACATGCCTTCAGCCGATTCAATTTAAATGTATAGTTTTAAAATGCCCTTAATTTAAGCCTGCGAGGTATATTTCAGACCACTGTTGTCTGAAGACCGTTCCCACCGGTCCAACTGTTCCGCTTTCCATTTTTAACTCGGACAAATTCCAGAGATGAAGTGATTTAAAATATTTTTGATCAGTTTGGAAATAAGCACAGCTTTTGTTTTGATATTTTGTTGTCTCTGGTTCATGGTTACGGTGCTATTGACCTTCTTAGGGTCCGTATATCCTGGGTTTTATTATATTATTTTTTTTTTTCCTCTGAGCATTATGATCGTGTGACCCAATCTGGCACTGCTTTCGGAAAGCGGTGATTTGGAAACCAGTTTTGTAAGGACAACAAGTGCTGCGGAGGAGAAAGGCGCCCGGTCTGTGTGTGTGTGAGTGAGAGAGAGAGAGAGGCCTCTGCGCTTGATTACGGTTCACACTAGTTTTTGTTTTGGGAGCCCTGAACATCTGAAAGCACGACTCCGCCATTGTCATCCCTCCGTGGATTTTCTGAGTCAGACATGCTGTGCTCTTAAAGGAAATTCCCCAGATCCATCTGGAAGGCAGAGTCCTGTGTTTTGTCCGGAGCGTGCTTGTAGGGGATTCCGCTCTGGAGTTGGGGGGGGGGGTGTAAGAGACATTTTCAGCTTTTGATCTGATTCCCCATCCCCCTCCCCTGCAGTTTGTGCAGTTAAATTTTATTTTGTTCCATTTATGGTTCTCTGAAAATCTGGTTTCTCGCACATTTTCTTTTTGCAAGAACAGAACGTGAAGATGTCTGTCACCCTCGTGGCAGTTTGTGTGTCGAAGATTAATGTGGGGTTACAGAAAAACCAGTTTTTCCCCCAAAATTTTGTAACTGGTTTCTGAAGTTCTCATGCCCTTTTTTTGTTTTGTAACTTTTCATACGTTCATGTTCATGTATGTGCTCCTCGATGGACTGGCTTCCTGTCCAGGGGCATTGTGACTGTCCCCAGTGTCGCCTGGATTAGTTGTTTAGATGGACAGATGGCTCTGCTACCTCAGCATTTAAAAGCTTCAAGTCACTACCTGACATTTAACTAAGAATGGCAGATTTCAGTTGGCTGGAGTTCCACAGACCTGTTCTCTGTTCAATTTTGTGGGTCTCTAACAGTGTAAATGAAGCCATTTCTGTGTGAAAGCATCTCTCCAGGGTGACCTGATTAGCACCTGGTGTCTCACGTCTCTCTTCTGCATCCCTCCAGGTCAGATGTACCAGCAGTACCAGGCCCCAGGAGGGTACCCACCCCAGCAGCAGTATGGTGTGCAGTACCAAGGTGAGAGCATCTCTTACCCATAATGCTTTGCTGTTAATGAACCCAAGGAATGTTCCATTTTCAGCTGTGTGTTATATGCCTGGTGTGGTGTATCTGCTGGGTTTCTGCTTCTCACCTTGCCTTTGTCCTCTCTCTTGCCCCCCTCCCCCCCCGGCCCTATCCATGTCCCCTTTCTAGCCGGGTACACTCCGCAGCCCGGGGCCCCCCAGCCGGCCCCCCAGCAGCAGCAGCAGCCCCAGCCCCAGCCGCAGCAGCAGTTCCAGAACTATGCTCCGCCCACCTCCCAGGCCACCTCCCAGGCCAGCACCCCCGTGCCAGGGTTTGCCGGGCAGCCGCCCCCCCAGCCGCAGGCCCAGGGAGTCCAGCAGTTCCCCCCAGGGGCATTTCCCCCACAAAATTATCCCTCCCAGGCACCTCAGCCCACCAACTACAACATGCCCCCCACCTCCCAGCCCAGCCCAGGCTACCAGCCCCGCCCAGGCTACACCCCACCCCCAGGTAGCACGGTGACCCCGCCTCCGGGAGCATCTAACCCTTATGCTCGCAACCGCCAGCCGTACGGTCAGGGCTATACCCAACCCGGGCCTGGGTACCGGTAAGAATTTAAACCCGATCCCTTAAAGTGACCCATATCCTTCTTTTGAGTACAGAAGATACAGTGGGTCTGATGATTTCCCCCCAGTTAAACTTTTTAATTGCGTATTTGTCCTTTGATTAACAAGACGGACCGCCCTTCTGTGTGTTCTGGCACATTCCAACAGCGATGCGAAACACACAGACAGGAAACCAAATAGTAATTTACATAATAATTATGTAAAGAAGGAGCATTTTTAAAAAAATCATATTTGCCACCATGGTGTTGTATGTAAATGCTATGAGAATCTGCTTTGTTTAAAACACTACATAGGCATACAGTATGTAATGAGTCTTAACTGGGAGATGTAGAATGGATGTCGAGTTGTTTAGTTCTAAGAATAGTTTACCCTTTTATTTCTCTTTCTGAACTGCTTTCCTACTAATAACCAAATCGGGATCCCACGTTGCAATGGTAGGTGTTCTGTATAAACAAAGTTCCTTATTCTGAGCTAATAAAGGCATGGAGACCCAGCATAATGCATCTGGTACCTGAGTTCTTTCTTGCTGTGCTTGTTTGTGTGTCTAAGTGACCGAAAAACTATGTAATTGGCTGTAGCTGGGTGGATGGCTGTGTGTGATTGGCTGTAGCTGGGTGGATGGCTGTGTGCGATTGGCTGTAGCTGGGTGGATGGCTGTGTGCGATTGGCTGTAGCTGGGTGGATGGCTGTGTGCGATTGGCTGTAGCTAATATGAGATGTTTCTTCTGAGCCCCTGTCTCATTCTAAACAGCCTGGCTTGGCGTGAATCAAAACCGAAGGCTGTTACAATTTCAGGGTTCAGAAAGATGACGATTCAAATCTTCAAAAGCTTCAAATCTGGAGGTTAGCCGCATTGCTATAGATGGCAGTGCAGGAATTAGTGAAATGCAGGTTTGGGTGCCACTTTTAATGGAGAGGGAGTCTGACAAAGGCTTTTAAAAAGGTTCAAATTTAGAAAAGCATTGTGTAAATGTTGTAGTCATCAAGCCATGATCACAGTGTTTAACCAGTGCTTAAATTCAGCAATTAACAAAAGGAAAAAGGAGAAAACATTTAAAAAGGGACAAAGTCTTTTATTACTGAAATTACATAAACAGTATGAATGATCGTACATGTCAAACAGTACAAATTGCTAAACATTTCCCTTAAAAATGATTAAAACATGTTTGCAATTAATGGTCAAGAGTTTCTGTACAAAATCATCAAACCCTGAACCCAAAGCATTTCCTGACTTGCTGTATGGCCCTATTCTCATTCTCCCCGTAATGTTTCTGTAACACGTCTGTACAGGTGCTATGACTGTGGAGACTCAACCCTTGAGGCCAAAGTTCTCCCCCCCCCCCCACCCCCCCGCCATATGAAGTCTGCTCAAAAAGATGTTGCTCTCCATATACATATAAATACATTTAAATTTGTGCAAATTACAATTCTAAAGCCCTCTAGTCATAAAGTAGAGCAGGACTACAGTGACAGGCATGTGAACCTGGTACAAAGTGTCCTGTTAGTATCGTGTGTCGCCTTTTCTGGCCCTCAGTAAGACCGGAAGCAGGAGCAAGTACATCGTTGTAAGAGGTCCGTTATCTGCCAGCCACCTCCCCCATATATGGACACATTTGTGCAGGACATGCTCAGAGACTTTGGAAGCTCAGTTTTATTACAGAGCCCCTTGACTTTAAATCCCACAGCTTCCCGTCAATGGTTGAGTGTGTCTGTCATGTATATATGCAACAATATTTGTTCTCTCTCATCCACTTAAGTACTGTACCTCACAACCCCACTGGCTAAAGCATAATTAACACTTAATTACATCCTTTAGATAAATAACAATATACAAGATTTGAACAGTTTCAGGGAGCCAGCTTCCCAGTGTTTTGTACAACTGATCTACTCTGTCGTTTCATAATTCCTGTGAAGTTATTGCTTTGCTTTTCTGTCCTTTTCTCGTTTGTCCCATTTGATAAATACTGACATGACTAAGCAGGCGTAACATATTACAGGTGCCCTCAAGTCATTTCTGTACGCATTTTGTAACTAGGCAGGGTGGGTGTGGCTATCACGGTGGCGGTCTGGGACAATTCCTGGGGAAAGTCCCACCCACCCATGCGTGACGAGGCCTCTTCTCGCTCCAGGTGTGATCCTCTTCAGTGGCTCATCCTTAGACACCTTCTAGCTTCTTACCACTTCCCAGGTATTGGTGTCCCGCACTCGTACCATGCCACATAGCTGATGTGGGAGTTTCCTCCTATCTGGCCAAAGTGGACGGGTTCCTGTCTCACTGCTCGGTAGTACCCTGGGGGGCGGGAGGGTGATTAGGCCGGGGAAGCTGGTATGACTTCGCCCCACGTCACGTTTGTCTAAACCAACCACTATGGCTTTAACAGTCATTTCTTCCATTACTCATTTGCATCAAATGTAGGGTGACCAGGTAATCCCTGTCATGAGGGACATTTTGAGCTACTTCAGGTTTTACAAACTATTTAAAAACTGACAGGCTCCTGTTCTTGGCAAAATAGCGTATTTCTTGTGTTCTGACTGGTTTGTTTCCTTGATTGAAAGACTCATCTAGCTGTTTCATAATAAAATTAGCGGCACATACCATTATAGGAGACTGACCAATCAGCACACAGCAACAACTCAGTGCTTAATTGAAATACAGGTCCTTTTAATTTAAATGGTAGTTTATAAACCCTGTCCTAGCTCAAAGTGACATCCCTGTCATGGATTATCTGGTCACCCTAATTATCTGTCTAAATTCATGTACAAAGTCTATAACATGGACAATAAATAGGACTATTGCAGCCCCGTTCCATGCGGGGCTGTAATTTTGCGGACCTGTGGTTTGTATTTTAATGCAAATAATGTATGTTTTTAATGTCAATGTTTTCCTGTCTGCAGATGAAGAGTCCTCATCATACTTCGTGCAGAGGTGAGTTTCAGTTTTTGAGGGCAGTGATTATGGTAGGAAGCACCAATGCAGTGTGATAGAAGAACTCCACCAAACAGTAGTACCTGGTCGTGGGGGAAGCTGGTCTGCCAGAAGCTGGCTTCCTGTCCTCCCATCAAGGAAGGAGTCCACAAATTGGCAGTGGTCCTCACCATGGCCCGTCTGGTCCCCAATGTTGTAGAATTTTCCTACGAGGAGAACGATGATGATCCTCAATCATGGGGAGAACATGCAAACTCTACCCATGTAGAGGTGGGGGGGTTAAGGATGGCATAGAACCCCATAGAGATGTCCTAAACGGGGTGGAGGACATAGGCTCACCATTCAGAGAGTCACTCAGGTAGATTTTGTATCGCAAGGAATTGCAAAGCTGGATGCCAACAAACTTGCGATACCAGGTCCTCTTCACGTACTGCTTCCCATTGCACTCAGAGTAGGAGTCCGACTTGAAGGGAAACTGAGTCCAGATGGCGTCTTTGCCTGCAGGATAGGGTGGAGGAGAAAGGAATTACTGAAGGAACAATTAATGAATAGCACAAGTGAAACACTCATCTCACGTTTGTTCATAATTAATGAATCATCACAAATCTTTTATCTCAAGTAGTGACTGTATTTATTCATGATTTCTACTTCAGTAGTAACTCAGTTACTACTGATGTCTTTTGTACACCCTAAATTAAAGTGTTACCAAATGTTCTATAACAGCTGCATCCTTGAATTCGGAGGTTTTTTTAAAAAATATCCTAGCTCTGATAATCTATTAAGCTATTTTCTGTTTAAGCTGTTTCCTTGCACTTGTAAATTTCAAGAAACGGCCGCAAGGGCTAAAAATAATGCCTTCTTCCTTGAAAGGAGAGAGAAGGTAAGAATGTGCTTGACAAAATATAAGAACACTGTCCCAGTTTACATAGCATCGCGCTGAGCAGTAACTGCCTGTGCAGTACAGGATAGTGTAATATAAGAACGCTGTCTTGTGCTGGTCCTGTGTCAGTGTTTGGCCTGGCCTGCTCTCAGGTCTGGAAGAAGTGAACTCATAACACCAGGGAGTTTCTCTCCTTGGACGGTGGATCATCGACCAGCTGTGTTCCAGCCAGAAAAGCTTATGCACGCCATTAATCCTGACCCAATCAGAGACTGCCAGGAGGGACTCACCTGAAACATTCTCGCTCACTCGAGGGTCCGCTGAGGTGTGCAAAAAGAGAGCAGACAAAGGCATTACCCATTTACACACTGTTGCAGTCCTTTAGATTGAAATTGCAAGACAAATTTGACAGGGCTATGGAGACTCTGCTTTTGACTGTGCAAATCTGCAACTGTTCATTGGCGTTAATGCTGGATAATGTGATGGTGCACATGAAGGGAAATACGGAAGAAGAGAGACTCGGATGATCTTAGCCCCCTGCAGGGCTTAAACTACAAAAGTGTCTAGGATGTGTGTAGTTGGACCCCCTTTCTGGATGTGTGGAGGTAGGCCTCAGGTGGTTAGGTTCTGGATGTGTGGAGGTAGGCCTCAGGCGGTTGGGTTCTGGGTGTGTGGAGGTAGGCCTCAGGCGGTTGGGTTCTGGGTGTGTGGGGGTAGGCCTCAGGCGGTTGGGTTCTGGATGTGTGGAGGTAGGCCTCAGGCGGTTGGGTTCTGGATGTATGGAGGTAGCCCTCAGGCGGTTGGGTTCTGGATGTATGGAGGTAGCCCTCAGGCGGTTGGGTTCTGGATGTGTGGAGGTAGGCCTCAGGCGGTTGGGTTCTGGATGTGTGGAGGTAGGCTTCAGGCGGTTGGGTTCTGGATGTTTGGAGGTAGGCCTCAGTCGGTTGGGTTCAGTTTTGACGCGTTGCAGCGGCTGTGTACCTGACTCTGTGCTGAATGACACCGGCTCAGTAGTTGGGCCTTCTCCAAGTTCATTCCTTGGTTTTACTTTGAATTCATAGCTTTAAAGAAACAAGGGGAGGTTAATTTTATATACTTTTAGTAAAAAAAAAAAGACGGCACATACAATGTCTACATCCCATCTCCAAAGTAGTGACATTTGATATTTTTATTCTTCAGACAATCTCCAGTCATGGCCATACAGCTTCCGTAATGACTTTTCCATGTGAAATGGTGAGACGTTACAGTGGCCTACGCGCCAGTGGCCTCAGATCGAGGAAACCCTGGTTTATATTGTGTCTGACAAGCAGTGCCAGATGTTCAGCCCCATTACTGAAGCAGTGTTCCACCCCCAGCCACCCAGGCCCTTCTGCGGTGAGGGATTCTCCATCAGAAAACCACAGGATTCGACAGAAATCACTATGAAAACAAATGACTTTGATTTTGAAAATAGGAGTTTCCAAAGGAAATATTTATGTCATATTGAGTAATGACAGGAAGAAATAACGTAAATAGCAGGAATTTTCTGCACTAGAGAATGTTACGTTAAATCATAATCGACTGCAGGCACACTCAGTAATGGTGGCTTACTTAATATCCTCCAGTCTAATAGCATTATTCCAATCAGCAAAACACCACTGAGTTTGCTGCCATTCCAGCACACTATGGTGGCTCATAATTAAGGTTCTACATTCTTGGAAACGGCAGACGGTACCTTCTTTCAGGCCTGAGGTTCTCCACAGCTGTGTGCGTTTGATTGGTGGTCAGTATGGAGACTTCCTCACCTTCTGGACCTTTTGTCGTAGAGATTACTTCATACTCTGTCAGAAGAGAACATTGCATAACCTGGTTTGGTGCTCTGCTTGTATTGTGCATTTCAGAGTACTATTAGTACAATTATAGGTAACACTTTATTCGAGGGGGCACAAATAATATAATATGCTATTTATGTAATAATTAGCCACAAACTAAGTATTAGGTCCATACTGATGTTATGTTCATCCATCCATCCATCCATCCATTTTCCAACCCGCTTATCCTACTGGGTCGCGGGGGGTCCGGAGCCTATCCCGGAAGCAACGGGCACGAGGCAGGGAACAACCCTGGGCAGGGGGCCAGCCTATCACAGATGTTATGTTCATTCATCATTAATGAATCATGACACATCTTTTGTCTCAAGCAGTTACTGTATTTGTTACCTTTGTGAACAACTGAAAGAATGAGTAATGAATGACGCGTTATATTGATCTCATGTTTGTTCACCATTAATGAATCGTGATGCATCTTTTCTCATGTAGCTACTATATTTGTTCATGATTTGTACCTCAGTAGTAACTGAGTTACTAATAAGTATTTGTGCCCCATCAAGTGTTACCTAGTTATACATTTGAATGAATTGTGCAAAACTATAATTCATGACCCCACCCAGCCACACACCTGTGGTCTCATTGTCCGTTTTATCCCAGTCCAAGATGATAAAGGATGGACATCCCTCCACTGTCACCACTGTGAGGTTAGAAGGTGCCGTCTTGGGGGGGCCAGTGACGTTCTGCTCCCCGCCCTCCTCGTCTGGGAAGTGGCTGAGGGAGGTGGTAATGGAGCAGGGTTCATCCTGCTTCTTGTCCGTCTTGTAGATCACATGAGGAGCTGCAGCCAGATTAGTTACCTTAAGAGACCATGCAGTGTCCCTCCAAAGCTCATAAAAGCGTAAACGATTTGTCAACAGAAGAAGTATGACAGCCTATCAGCTGGCTCTAATGTAGCCTGATTGGTTTATCATATGAGGATGACAGTCTCCCTGCCAGAACTGTAAAATAAAACCTAATGGTCTAAGGTAAATCTGCAAATAAAGCAAGTGTCTGAAGCAGGTTCCAACGTTTCAAGCAAGTAAGAGTTGGAAAATCCTCTGATAAAACAAGGTTCAAACCACTCGTGAAAAACAGAGCGTGGAGTACTTTACCCACAAAGCGTTTCTTCCCCATTGCATCCACCTCTGAGATGGGCCGGTTGCTGAACACGGGGGAGTTCTCTCGAATGTCAAACTGGCTACCTGTGAGAGCAAGAAAGGGTCCAAAACTACAAATCTTTTCAACGATCAAGAGCTCAAAATACTGTCCAGAATGACTACTTGTTGTGCTAGTGCTTACAGCCAGGAGTCCCCAAGTCCCACATGTCTATAGGCCTTGCTCCACCTCCAAAGGTCAAACCTACATTCCCTACCTTCCCACGCAGCTACCTAGTGGACAATATTCCATTTCTCATTACAGTCCAACTATGCAGTTGTACCATTAGACGCTGGAGCAGCCGGTGTTGTTATTCTACGCTCTTGCTTGGTGGGCTTTGGTGTGGCAGGGGGTAAGTTTGGCTTCGGGAATGGAGACATGTCTGTTTGCTTCAGGTCGGTGGCCTTTCCTGAAAAGGATTGACAGAATACCATTAGAGGTGCCGCTTGTCAACATCTCTATCATCTAAACTAGCCTAGGGATTGGTGTTCAAGAATCCTCAGAATGGTTACAATGAGCAAATGTTACAAGAATTGAGTCTGTTTTACAAAAATAAATGTTTTACAGACTGCAACTACATATGAGGAAGAAGTGGGAGTTGGTTTGACCCACCAAGCAGAAGACTGACCCTTTGGTACCTTGGACATGAATAAAGAACAGCCGCAAGAAGGCCATTTCATAAATGTGCGATGATCTATATGGAGTGGTGATAAGCACTTGGAAAACATTATGCAACGCAGAAATTGAACAGTATCTACAGGATTGCAGGATTTTTTCTACTCTATTTTTCCTACTATCTCTCTGCTTAAGCAGCATTTATGGTATTATTGGATTTCAGGTGAGACATCCTTCACAAGAGTGCAATATTAAGTCACTCTTGGAACTATCAAATTATAAAGTGTCCTTGACCACTGCGTCTGTATTACACAGCCTTCGCAGAGAACTGGGGTCTTCCTCAGCACTTACCCTTATCTCCAGGCTTTCCAACCTGGTTGATCTTCTTGCCTGAGACAGTGTTGCTCTGTGAAGAAGATCCTGGAAAACGGAGCCAAATATGCACCATTAGTAATCGAAGTGACAGTGAGCAACCACTGAACCATGTAGAAGTGATTCTTTGCTTATGGAAGCGTAGAACATCTTTTACATGAAACTGTAAACAATACAGATTGCTGTCAAGACAAAAGCGGGGGGAGAGCTAACAGGCCAATGCCCAGATCTCCATAAATGTAACATTCTTAAAGTCTGGTAGGAAACACAAATAGAAGAAAGGGATTCTGAATTTTTGAGTTTTAAAAAGAGTCATGGCAAATTTGATTTTAGGGTTAGGTGTAACAGAGCTAGCCAGCTAGTTATCACAGCATAACCTAATCACTACTTCACTGATATTATCTTTACCAGCAGAAACATAAGTTAACCGATTGGAATCAATTCCATAGTATTTGAGTCATGACATTAATATGACACGGCCGAGCAATGGATCAAATCGCCAGACTTTTCATTAAAAAGCTGTTAAAAGCTCATTGAGCTAAAGTCTTGTGATCCAATCAAACTCCTCTGACTTTCAGAGGAACACAATGCACTGGACTGTAGAGTCATCTAAAATGCTTCAGTCCACAGATGAAGAGAAATCCTAAACAAGTCACCTGGGAAGAATCAAAACAATCAAGCAAAAACATGTCTGTGTGTATCTGTTCTTTTCCAAGTACATTTTTATAACTCAGTAAAAAAAAAAGTTTTTACTATACAAAATAAACACTTTATTAAATTGGTCATAATTTATATCTTGGAATAGTCATTAATAAGGCTTAGCGTTTTCAAAAACCTTATTTGGCATTGCAAAATTTTGATTACCAAAGAGAACCTTTGTTTAATAAAACTTCACTCATTTTCTTTCATAACAAAACCAACGCAAGATATTTCATTGAGAGGGGAAAGAGTAGAGAGCAGTAAATGCTTGGGTCTCCACTTTTCTGTCTCACTTTTATGTTCAGTTCTCACCAGCTGAACAAATACTCATACTAAATATGTAATAATTCAACATTAAGTAATTTAACAATCTAAACCTGGTGATCATTGCATTGCCAAGAAGATGAAGAGAATGTAATTCTTGGGGTGATACAGTACAAAAATTTGAATGCAAAAGCTGGAAAAAAAAAATTTGCGATATGTAGTTAATGTAATAAAGCACCATACTTTCTGTGTGAAAGTACTGTCCAAAGACTAACAAGAGCCTTTGGTAGTGGTGACAGCTGAATGGAAAAAGGGTGATGATTTTTAATGGGAGGCTAAAAATTAACTGGCAGCATGTTAACATGCAGGCAATGACTAAAGGATGGAATTCAAAATGCGCATGGGGCTGGCTGAATGGGAAGCTGACCATCTGCACAAGACTTTACCATAGCGTGGATCGCCACTCGAAGGCCTTGATTGGCCAATACCATCACGGACCCCAGGCTTTATGTCTTCCAGGGAGTTGTTTGCTGTGGGGAAAGTTCTGGTGTTAAAACCAGGGGGCTGGGTATTCAAGAAGTGCATGACGTACGATGAGACCAGTCAGATAGTCAGCATTATTCTTTTAATTTCAGTTTGTATAATTTCAGATCAAACGCTTGGATGACAGACTGGGCAATTAAGCAATGGGGAAAATCAGCCTGCAAAACTGTCAATCACCATATGTTCCCAGTCACAGACTTCAATACCCACGTCCTGTTGGTTACTTTACTGGTACCCATTCAGTTTCACCAGCCAGTGAATGGTGCCTATTAATTTACCATCCAGTGTGTTAAATACACTGAACCCAAAAAACTGGCAAAACTGGAGACTTTTTCCATGTTAAATATACTGGCACATAGCCACAGTAAAGTTTTTTTCTCTCTGATTTTAATTCAGACAAAAGCACCTTTCCAAAGCATATAACATCTGTTTCTTAAAAGCAGTTTACTGTAAACATGTGCAAAAATTTACACAGCAAGCATAGATGACAGACTAAGACGTATACTCAGACAGACTGGAAATTTCACACAGATAGACGAGAACCCAACACTATTTTACCACGGATGTAGGTAGCTCATGCTTGATGTGCAGGACGGAACAAACATGCAAATACGCATGCGCCTGGTGGTCCTTAACGTAAGGCCACGGAAAACAGAATAAAAGTCAGAGGAATGAAGTAGATCTAGGGCACAGTCAATCCTGATAAACTGCTGACCAGAATAATTTGACTGTTTAGCCTTGAGCCTGGCAACTAGATTGTCAAACAGCCCAGTTAACATAGCTGGGTGTGAGAGGATTATGTGTAAATTGTCTTGTATTGCACTGGCTGAAGGCTTACAAAACCGTCAGTTTCTGCTCCTGAACATGAACCAGGACTAAATCCACAACAGAATATTCAAACGCCAAGCGCCAATCAGAAACCCTTTGCTGATGGCTTCTCTGCCATCGGCGCAGGGTCTGATTGCAGGTGACTGCCAAAGACCATCTACTGATGGCTAGAAGTTCGATGAGCCTATAACAAGTCTGCGAAAGCTTGCATAGACATCTCACATCTGGGCAGCACAAAACACATGGGTCACACGGTCATGGATGGAGGGCGACGCACACACAAACAAGCACATGACATGGGCGGACTTCAGCATCAACAACGACGCCCTGCAAGAATGGAACGAAGGCGTGTATCTACAAGTAGTTAATGAGCAAGAGAGACAAAGTAGTATTCAACTAGATTACCCAATTGCAATCCGGACCATATGGGAAGAGAGAATCCTTTAAGGTGTTCACCATTGACTGTTGAGGGAAAACATGAAAATCCCATGTGTCAATATAGTGGGTCAACATCAGTAAACACCTCATTGATGGAAAATCACTCATTCAGAATGAATGTGAAATCTCTACAAAAGAAATTTTAGAATTATTTAGAAAGAGTGCTCAATTAGATAGGAAATTCTCCTGCTAACCATATTTGGGACACATACAACTAACTGTGGACCAATACGGATAAGCTTATTGTGCTCATTTATGTACATGGTAGACGATGTTGGTGGAAATCACTTTAAAAACCTAATGTTTCGGCAGTTTCTCCAAAAGGGCTGAGCAAGGAGGACATTATTAGCACATGTTGAGAAGCTGTAGCCAATAGACAAGAAGGGGATCAGACAGTTTAGATGCGCTGAGATTGCAAAGGTAATAAGAGAGAACAGTGGAACAAACATATTAACACACGTATCCACATGATCTGTGGAAAGAGAGTGGGCACTTGAGCCATTATGTCAACTTGAGGTAGTTCACTGAAGGAATGGAAGGAGCCAGGCTTTGCAGCTCTCCAGTCTGGAGAGAAACAGAGGATGCTCTCTTTGAGGATAGCAAAGAAAGCACAGAGTGCTTATGCTGAGGACTGGAAGACAACACTGGTTCACTGTTAGGAAGGAAAACAGGGGTGGCGGGGTGGCTGGTTAAGGGTAAGAAAGATTCCATTACCCCCGTGTGTCTGGGAAGAATTAGTCGACCTGGGTGGGAAATGTTGCCTCATGTTGTTAGAGGCCGAGAAAAGAACAGCACTGTCTGGTGACGTTGTCAGGTTTCTGGCTGCCATGGTAACAGCTGAGCTCTGAGGAACAAGTGCTGTGGACGAGGTCAAGTTTCTCCGCGCATTTGTACCTGGATGAACAAAGAGAACAGCAGGTGTGGGTTATGGGGACTCAGAGAGGTGCCATAAAATAGGCTTCGACTACAGGTGTGGCTGAACCCAAATGAGAGTACCCTGGCATCCAGGATGATTTTGGACCTAACGGCTGGGTTTATTTCTTAGGCATTGCAAAACCTTAAATCCCTTCATTTGTTTTAATTAGTTTTATGGGCTGAAGCCTTTAAAAGTGATTAAAATTCCAAAATCAAAAGGCCTCTTGAGAGTCTAATGAACTATCGGCATACAAGCTGCTCAAGGTATCTCAAACACTTGTTAAAGTCACAAGTGACCTACTTACTCCAGTTACCGAATGCAACAAAAAAGACATCTGGCATATGCATCACTGAGATGCAGGTGCAGGTTAGCTGGTTAATAGAACTAACCCAAAGGGTGCACATGGAAACAAAGAGTAGTCACAGTGACACAGGACTGTGGAGTCATGTCCATAGGCAGCAAGCAGAAAAAAACTGAACTCAAAGCAACAGGAGGCCTTTCCCACTGCAAGAACTTTTTCTGGAACAGGAACTTCTGTCATGTTCCCACCGCAATTTTGTTCAACCAGGAACTATTGAAGTGAGCTAACTTGGAAGTTACACAGAAGTGCGGGGAGCAGAGATCGAGATAGTGGAGCAAAAACTAAGCAGATGAAATAATTTTTGTACCAAAATATTTTTGTGCGATATTGCCGATACTGAGCGTCGGGGGATGGGGTGGGATGAGCCGGCAGTGAGACCTGCCAGTGGAATAATGTTCCATAATTTTTTTTTATTATGTGGAAAGTGAAAGATCGATCTACTGGCCATATTTTATAATGAATTAAAAACATGTTGCAAGCCATAAAAAACTGTATTGCAGGCCAGCACTCCGAGAACTTTTTTAAGTAGAATTGCAATCCATCCCGTATTTTACGAGATTGCCCCGTATTGTAAAATAAAATGCTGTGTCTCGTTTTTAATCAATATGGGACATGATTTGTCCCGTATTTTTGCACCTCTCCATCGATCCCCCACTCCCCCACCCCCACTAACTAGCAAATGACTAACAAAACAACTTATTCTTCCTCCATTTACTTGGGCTGGCATTGTAGTTTCCTCACTTATAAGATTATGTCATCATGTTTCACCTACAAACTGTTTCGTCTCGCATGCTTACTTAGCATAACGGTCACAGTTCCTGTTGTGCGGTGGGAACATGACACATGACAGTGGCCAGGAAATACAAAAGCTCCCGGTCCAGATAGCCCAGGAACTCAGAACCAGGAACCAAGTTCCTGATGAGCTTTTCCTGATGGGCTTCAGTGGGAAAGCACCTATGGGTGACTAGTAGTAATGGACAAAATGAACCATGAACCGTTTCTTTTATTTTTTGACCCCACTAGATGGTGCTGTTGATTTGCTTTTTTTGACATGCTTTGTGCCCTTTCTTGATCAGAGAGCACTATCTAGTGGAATCAAAAAATACAGCAAATGGTTCATGAAGCATCGTTTTGTCCATCAAGAGTGACTACACTGGGAATTTTATGGTTTTATGGGTATGGGTGATGGGGAGGTGGTTGAATGAAACACATAAGTCACACCTGTGAGAGGGGAGAAGATAAATTCAACAATTAACACAGAGAGTAATGCAGCAGCTGGATGAGCCTAGTGAGAACAGACAAACAGTCAGGTGATGAATGTGATGACATCACCATTACCCCAGCCATCATCATGTGGTGGCTCGTAGGTGGGGGTGGACGTGAGCAGAGAGAGTCCTTCCCAAGACTCGCCAACAGCTGTGTGAGAGACAGAGCTTTTATGTGTCTGAGGTAGATGGAGACAAAACATGGGGAGGCTTCTTCCAAGTCTTCACACACGGCCCCCAAAGACTTGCAGGACAACAGTATACATGGTCGGGGCACAAAATGAGGGAGAAAAATATATGTACGTATTTTGGGGGCATTTACCAGAAGGGCTGTAGAACTTCCGAGTGGGACGGGGTACTCTGGGCTGGGCTCGCCCCTGGTGATTTGGAAAGGGAGTTGGGACATGTGCAGTGGAGCTGCGGAGGAGATTCGTGGTAGGAGGAGCTCCCCCTGACTGCTGAGACACGTTTGTAACTGAACTTGCCCTTCCTGGGTGAGATAAAGAGAGAGGAGCAGTGACTGGCGGATCCACACTGACGTCCAACTCTGAATCACTCGGAGGACCTGTACTTTTACCAAAACCAATCGACAACTGAGACCGTTCAGTTGTTTAGCTTCTTTTTCTGGACTTTGACATCTAATCGATTTTAATAGTCATTCTTTAGATAGAATTTAGGAATTCAGAAAAGAATCTGCATTAGTGTCGGCAAAGTTTTCTGGATCTCGGTCGCACCTCCTGGAGAATACAAACTCTTTCAATGCATGCAATGGTGACATGCAAACCCAGCACTGCCACGGGCTGAAAGCACATCTCTGCAAACAAAAACCATGGATGGAAGAATATTCAGGTGAACAGGAGGAAGGAAGTGAGAGATGTACCACAGGAGGGCACAGAAGAACTGAGAAGTACTCCTGCTTTTGGTAGTAAGTAATACTAAGGTGATTGAACTCATTACGAGTGAAGTGCGTACTGGATCATTATTAGGATCTGTAATAAGCATTCATTTATCCCATTTTCACCATATAGGAAAAATGATCTGTGGTTCTTGGGAATTGACTTCATCAGTCATTTGTACAAGAATTCAGGTAGAGAATGAAACCAATCATAAACTAAACAGAAGAAAGTACTGCCAAGGGGAAAAGCCCCCACCATCTCAGACACAGGGTGCATGAGGCGAAAAAACAGGCAGTAACTGTGACTGGGACATGGGGACGTAGACACTGGACAAGAACGGTGATGTGAGTGTGACACAGTGGAATGAGCGATGGAGGCAGAACTTATGGTGGCTACAGCAGGAACAAGCAACATCCCCTCGAGGTGCCAGAGGCAGCGACTTTCCGAGCAATTGCGTGAGCAAAAAAGAAACTCCATGCACAAACCTCAAAGGGTTGGAGCCAGACCACTTCGTCACCCAGTGTCACTTACTTATACCGGCAATTCCTTGATGGTCACTCCTCTCATACCATCATTGAAGATCTTGGACTTTCTATGAACTCATGGCATGCCAGCATGCGGCCAATACAACAGCAGAGGCCCCCTGCCCCCCCTCCCCCCCCCCCCCAGCAATGCAACGAGAGGAGCCAAGCACTGACCAACTGGGAAGACAAAAAAAAAAGTGTCTCTCTGTTACCAGGTGTCAAATGAACCCAGTGAGGCACAGTGGTTCTTGGGATGGGGGATGTTTCCAGACGGCCTGAAGGTGGCACTGCAGAAAAATAACGTAGGCTTTCAAAAAGTCAGAAAGTCTAAAATAAACCAGGGGAAGCACATTGGATGGATAGCCGTGTTGTACCCATCTGGAAAAGGACTAGGAGCAGGAGCTGGGCTCAGTAGTAACAGAGGGATTCAGAAGGTCACACATGGCTGAAGCAAAAAGCCACGCTCAAGTTTACCATAGGAGGTCTTTGGAGTGCTGGGATATCCATTCCTCACTGGGGCTGTTTCTGTGTGCTGCGTCCTGTTCTGCAGGCCTAAGGGGCGGAGGGAGGTCAAATCATAAAAATGACCTGCAGCTCTCCCCATCTCGCAGCATGGCAAACTTCATTCAGGTGCACAGCAATTGTGATTTATTACAGGAGAATCAAATTCTGCTCTGCTACTATTGGTAATGCTTTACTTGACGGGGCACAAATAACAGTATTATGCTATTACTTTTCTATTAATTAACCACAAACTAAGTATTAGTTAAAACTGATCTCATGTTTGTTCATCTTTTATCTCAAGCAGTTACTATATTTGTTACTATAGCTGTTAATTACTGAAGGAACCACTAAAGGAACAAGTACTGAATCCCCAAGTGAAATACTGATCTCATATTTGTTAATCATTAATGAATCGATGCATCTTTTATCTCATAGCTACTATATTAGTTCATGATTTGTACTTTGTACTGAATATTTATGCCCCATCAAGTGTTACCCTAATCTCTCCCATTTACTTCATACGAGAAACCAAAAATCTGAAATATGTACCCGCTTTGCAATGCTATTCTTCAGTATGCCAGTAACATACTCATTTCATGCTACAGAATCCAGATCTCCATATGCACTATAGCAGCACATTTATCACATATTCATATGTAATAGGTCCAGTTATTTTAATGTATATAATAAAGGTTTATTAGGATCTGAAAACAGTTTAAACCTCACCATTAGGGGATAAGTGTTCACGGGTTCCAGTCACTGGCTTCTAAAAAGTGAATTGAAATGAATTTTCAGTTAGAAATCCACACATTTCCTGTGTCATGTCAAGTGCTTAAATTTTCCCCCGTGTAATTCTAATCCGCGCTGTCATCAATGCCCTGCAGTTCGAGCGCCCTGCAACATTACTTGACCAAAACGGCGGGATCTCTTGAGCACCATCTTTCCCCAGGAGTATCGCATGCTACAGCCTGCCTTCCAGTTCGAATTTCCCTCAGAATGCCAGAATGTCTGTCACTGTGCTGTAGCCTGGTAGCTAAGGATGGGGCGCTTAGCGTAGCGTAGCTGCTAAGAAGAATTAGCCTCTGGTTATAGCTGAACATCACGCAGAGCGTTTAGCAACAGTGACTCAGGAGCACCTGGAACCTAAGGAGCTGTATCTAAATATCTGGGGCATCAGATCCAAGGGATGCGACCCTGAAGCAAAACACCATCTTGCACCCAGATGCGTAAATAAATTGCGAAAACAAAACGGTATCCACTTTGCAATAAGAACTGAATCCAATACGGGGTCAAGCGGAGATGAAGCTTAAGACACTCTGCAGTTGGGGCATTACTCGTCTGACCCTGCCCTGCAGTTGGGGCGTGACTCATCTGACCCTGCCCTGCAGTTGCGGCGTGACTCGTCTGACCCTGCCCTGCAGTTGCGGCGTGACTCGTCTGACCCTGCCTTACCCGCCTGAGTGATGGACAGCAAAAAGCATCTCCAAGAGGGGAAGAGGGATAGAACAGGGTGGGGGGGGGCATTGGAGGAAAACAGATGTTAGATTGCCCTGGGCTTCCTCCCATTGGCCTACTTGCCTCTGGCACGCTTAGTTGTTTCTCACTGGGGACGCAGGGCGGAAAAAAAAGAATGGAAGGAAAGACAAAAAAAGAGGCAGTCGTGCTCGCAAAATATAAAAACGGCAAAGCAAGATATTGTGGAGCTTTTAAAGGCAGCTGCCTGTGGAAACAATTAAGGGTTTGCAAGCGAGATGGACCCCATTCTCTGTCTTCTAGTAAAGAAGCCACCAGCGACCCAGAGGGATTCGTACCACCGGGTTCCCGTTGGAGAGCCTCGGCTTGAAGGGCTTCGGCACGCCTTTGCCTGAAAGACATAACGTGGCAACAAGAGGAAAGGCGTTAAAGCCTGAGCTGTCAATCGCTTATTCTTTGAAAAACTTTACGAGGGGGAATATTGGAGTTAATTGCACACAAAGCAACCTACACGTGTCCCCATCACGCTCGGCATGTGGCCGGGCTCTGCTCCTGCCAAGGGTGGCTAGCATTGGTGGTATGCATATGGAAAGCCTGCATGCTGGCCGAGCAGAACGGCAATCTGCTGTAGCACTTAAAATGGTGACGCAAAAACTGATTTTAGTGGCAGGCCGTATTTTTCAAAATAAAAGTTTGCACATGCTGTTGTGTTCCTCAAAGATTTATTAAGACCACATGTTTGGTGTGATACTTAATGCTTTTACCCTCGGACCGGCAGGGAGAGGACTGTATGCTAAATACGACAATACAAGGAAATTGATTAAGTTAACAGTGGAGGTTACGGCTGTGATTTGGCCAAAGACAGCATGTTTCTTCCCCATTGACGTAGGTAAGAATCATTACAAGCAATATACCATCTACGCCGGTATTGTGAAGGACGGACTTGCTCCAGGTGCCCATACGCTCATTCTTGCTGGGCCGAACGCCAAACTCGTACGGCGTGTTGGGCTTTAGGTTGTCAATGACCGTATTGCTGGCGGGGCAAGTCTGATAATTCCACTTCCTGTTCCTCTCCCTGTACCGGACAGTGTAGTACCTGTACACAACAAAAATAGCCAACTTAGTTTACAGAAATCTGCCCTCTCTACGCCTTAGTTGTTATTAAAACTTTTGTCCAAAACAACATGAATGTGGAATAATTTACTACATCACAGGCTGATAAATCTTGCAGCAACACAGTCACCCGGTCGGTCAATGTCAACTGATCAGGTTTCATTCGTTTTTTTTTTCTTTATTTTGTTTTTAGTTTTCAGGCATTCAGTAACGCTCACGGCAGTAGCCAGGCCATAAACTGCGGCAGCTGACGTTAGGCATTCAGCGTCAAAGGCTTAGAGGACACTTTGAGAGTTGGCTTAGGTCAAGCTTTCCGACAGCTTTTCCAACTGAGGGAGGAGAAGGAGCTCGAAGTCAAAGTGGAAAAGTGTGCAGGAGCAGCTGAGTTCCACTGCATGCTAACCCTCAGCTTCTCACTCTGCTTACACACCTGCAAGCTCCACCCAAAATCCTCCCCTTTATGTCATTTTCACAGCACCATAGTCTGTTGTCATTCACACTCATGATGCCATCTACTGTACAATATCCATCAAAATCAGCACTTTCCCCCATTTACATTTATATACAAGGCTGTAATTTTTTTTATTGGACTAACATAGGCTTGCTCAGGGCTTCTGCAGCTAGTCCCTTCCTAGCACCTGGGTGCCTGTATCACAAAGCCACATTTCTTGCTTAGCCGGATAACTTGTAGGATTTAAGGTACCCCAGTATACTTGACTTTATCTTTGTTCACTTACATTTAGCCCAGACTACCTTAAATCCAAAATGTTATCCAGCTATGCAAGAAATCCTGCTTTGTGATACAGGTCCCTGAACTTTAAAACCTGATGCTTTTCAAAGGAACCATTTGGGGCATGTAAGTAACTTTCAGCGTGACCGTTTATTCTGGGAGCCACTTTTACAGGAACATGTTATCTTCCAGAAATGTAGAACAAATCTCAAAGTATTAACAGACTGCAATGGCTTACTATTAAATTCCCAGCCTGGCCGGCAGTGCCATCGATTTCTGGTTTAATGACGGTAGGAGGGCTAATATCGTATACTGGGGTTCCTTGTCAAACTGTACTACTACTGATATTATTAATCACTAGCATGAAGGTGGCCATTTCATTATTTTCATAAAAAGATAAATGCATTTCATTCATTACACCCCTAGTGGTTGCTTAAACATAACCGCTAGTCTCGTGCTGGGCCGCAGTCAAACCGCACTGGACATTTTCCCGTGAACCACTTTCAGTTTGTGACGGATAGGGCCCAAGGTGGCTGATGGAATGTCCTCCTGCAAGCCCAAAGGATCAAATTCATATTTCCAGTTATGATCCCGAAGACCTGCTACACGACCTAGAGTTTAAACATGACTCTGCTCTGTCAAGTTTTTAGCAAATATGTTGGATCACGTCTTCACAGGAGATGCATCAAAACTGGAACTCTCTTCAGTTCTTGAGAGACCAAGAATTAAAATCTGAGGAAAATCCCTCTCCGCATCTACCGGACAGCTCCTTGGATTTGGACCCTGACATTTTGAGGACATGATTCACAACAGAGGGCTGTGAGCAGTTACTCGACATTTCCTTGGCCATATTTTTCTACTCACCCATCCTCCAGACAATCGCTCATTGCGCTTCCTTCGTAGGGCGTCTTCAGTAAGGTTCCCCAGGACAGCAGCACGGACGTGGGCGACACCGTGCCGATCACCAGGTGAAGGGGCTTATCCAGATTAATTTTTCCTAAGCAGTTGTGAAAGTTGTGGAAGTCAAGTTTTGCTTTGATATGTACAGCAGAAGACACTCATCAAGAACCGAATTAATCTTGATGATACAGATAATTATTTAAACTGTTGATTAATACATTGATTTGTTAGCACTTTACTTGACAGGGAACAAATATTATAGTAAAAAATCTGTTAATACTGGAGCATAAATCATGAACAAAAATAGTAGATATATGAGATAAAAGATGGATCATGATTGATTAATGATGAACAGACATGAGATCAGCATTTAACTTGTGTCATTCATTACTAATTCTTTCAGTAGTTCACAAAGGTTTACAGAATTCACAGATATAGTAACAAATATAGTAACTCTTTGATAAAATGTGTCATGATTCATTAATGATGAATCAACATGAGATCAGTATGTAACTAAGACTGTTCACTTAATGCATAAGTAATAACAAAATACTATATTATTTCTGGCCCATCAAATGAAGTGTTACCACGTATGTTACCTGAGCACTGCTTCTTCACGGCATTGGTGGCAATAGGCTGCACAGCAATCAGATACTTGGGTTCTGCATCTAATTGAATACAATTGAAAGGTCAAGTTGCGTTATTTACCCCAGGGTGTGCAGAGTCACGACAAAGCCAGGGCAGCCAAACTCACTCTGTGCAGATTCTTTGCGTACAAGTGAGCCAAGGCCACCTCAGAAACTGGCCACGAAAGGAGAAAATATCAGGAAAGGCACATGATTGCAGATTATGACTGGGGAAACAGCAACACACCCAGCCATTCGAGCAAATGAAGTTAACTAAATATATGAACGCTGACAAATACATAATACTGTATGTGTACCGGCCCACAGATCAGAACATGAGGCACTGGGGATCCCCATTCGCCAACGGAAACCCGATGCGGCCAGAATGTGGGAAAAAACAAAAGGGTAAAGTCAGGAGAATGCAGTAGAAGCGATGAGGTCTCACAGCTGCTGGGCTCAACAGCGCCGGACGACACGAAGGCAAGAGTCCGGGGAGCCCAGAGCCAGGCAGGATTATGACACATCACTTATATTAGAGGCTCAACCAGCCGTCATCAATTATCAATCAGAAATAAGGGCCTAGATGAAAGAGGGTGGGGACACAGGCCATGAATTTAAGGGGTGACCTCAGCAGAAGTGAAATATAACAGCATATGAGCTCCTGTGACCCTCTAATGGATGAAATCCTGGTCCAGAACCATGTTCAACACTCAATGCATCAGTGACATTTGGCAGGCTCAACTTTTTGCCACAAAGAACTGGACCTCAAAGGAAAACTAAGAAAATTTTTAAATCACTACATGAAATACAAGTACTGGTGCAACATAGCCAAAACCTGCTCTATGTGATGGGACAATGAATAGCAGTAACTATTAGATAGAAAACTGAGCACTCTCGCCCAACACAAGCTTCTCCTGAAAGGTAAATCATCAGCCAAGTTAAGGTGATAAGGGAGGATGTCAGAAGATTTATGTTTCATCTGAGGCTTGTCAGGAGACTACAGAGCTTGCAGAAATGGCTTCCTGCTTTTGGTTCCTGACCCCAAATATGCACATATGGAACGTACCATCTCGACTTCAATTTAGAGGTGATTCACTGCTTTGTGATTTATTCAAAAGTGTTAATGGAACTGAGAAGCCACGCTGTACATTTCATCGACATTCAAAATTCACAGCCAGGATTTTAAAAGCTTCCCTCGACGCGGCCATTTGCTAAAAGAAAATGTTTGCCTTGAGCTCGTGTGTTTTCATCGGTATTTAGCCTGCAGGTCGTTGGCCAAACTCAATGAATTTATAGTATTTGGATACAAGGCTAGTCACTTCTTTCAAAGTTACTCCAGGGAAGTTCTCTCAATGACTAATTAACAGCTGGGGCACGGAACCGATAAATCATCAAGATATCATAACATAAACAGCACAAATGGCTTCGCTTCTGTGGCATGTCATGTTTTACCGACAAAAAGTAATTACCAGTGATATTACTTAAAAAAACGTCATTAGCTTTTAGCTACTTCAATGATTTTGATAGCTTGCCAAAACCTGCTTGGAAAGTGAGTTTTTAAAGCCATAAACCTAATCAGCCCAAAATAATCAACCCAGAGCACATTTTGGAATATTCTGCCAGTTAACCCTTTCGTGGCTCCTGTTGCCTGCGGGAAAATGCGGTGGATCGTTTCAGCGGAATTGCTTGAAAAAGTAATGTGAGTGGAATGCACAGTTTGGCTAACCCCATAAACCCCGTGTGTTCACATATACTGATTGTTCGTTTACTACAAAATGCTTCTGGAAAGAGCAAAAAAACAGGATTTGCGTTTAAAAATGGGCATTGCATTTAAAAGTGCCATGAGCAGTCAGCAGTCATCGCGCAGCAGTGTATGAAGCCATGCGATTGGCTCACCCATCTCCGACTCGTACGGCTCCCCGTCTCTGGGCAGCTGGATGTACTGCCGCGAGAACATGGTGCTCCCGTAGCCCAGGATGTAGCCCTCCAGCTTCATATCAGGACTGGGCCGCACAAACTTCAGCACGATGGTGTCTCCGGTGGCATTGATGCGCACTTTCATGTTCTGTCTCCTTACTGCGCAAGACACAGATGGAAAAGGACGCCAAGGCGCCGAGTTTGTAAGCATTTCACCTGTGACAAGAATTCAGGGGTTTTCACGCATTCAAAAGCCACGTCATTCTAATAGCATAAGAAAGAGGGTATGCTGGGTACTAATATCTTCCTACTTCATTGTAAATACATTACTGAACAGTAATAGCTAATGGAATTACAATTATGGGCAAATGACTGAATTAACTATTGATTAAGCGGTTTTATTTAATACCATAAAGCAGTTGAGTTAACAGGAGGACATTATTCGCCCTACAGTACAGCTATTATATCCTCTGTTGCCATGGAAGCTGGATCACCATCCGTAATGCCTTCTGATCTTAGACAAGTGCTGCTATTTTCCTGCCAGACTACGACAGGAGAGGCAGGAAAAGGTGACTTAATTTTCAGAACTAATGCTCCTAGAGACTTTGTTCAACACTTCAGAAGCATTTAAAGAGGGTTTCCTGGATTCCAGGCATGAAGTTCAACTTGGTAAACAAGACAGAGAAAGGCAGCAAGCATTGTTTAACTGTACCTTTTAGAGAAACACACAAAGCAGTAAGGGGCTGTTACGGAACTATGCTATACAGATTAAGATTAATACTCCATTGATCTTTGCTCCATGACAAGTGGATAGCTTAGATATATACATATTAATCATGCTATTCCTTGATGTCAAGGCCATCTCCATTTCCCACCAACTTCCATATGGATATAGTTCCCGGACCTTCCACTTGGAACACTCCAGAGTCGTATACTGCAGGACCTGACTGACAGCAAAATAAAATTTGACTTCAAGACAAAGGCTAAATGAGAGCCAATGCTGAAATTATCTTGGATTGACAGTCGTAGCAAATGCAGCTCAAATCGAACGGAGGTGAAGAAAAACACATGGCTTGTCTTCAACATTTTTTCCACATGAAAACAGCCAAACATATGCGCTGCTGCCTCCTCTCTGTTCCATACCCCAACAATTCAGAAATCGAGAGACCACTGGAATGAAAACAGTCACACAGACGGGCACACAGAAACACTTTCCAGAGCATTGTTTTTGAAATGTGCTTTCAGACATCGATCTCAGATTAACAATGGCAGTATTATGCTTTCTACAGCATCAGTAATTCTGCTTGAGAGTTTTTTGGAATAACAAGACAGATTTAAAAAAAGGGGTGTAGATAATTGCTGGAGACCTTTGGCAAACACATCAATCTGAAACAAAGCCCACCACAGAAACATCATCCAGAATTTGGTCTCGTCCACTTATATTGGGATATTTCATGTTAAGGACAAAATGATGATGCATGATCAACATCTCAGTGATCAGATACCTGCGGTGGAGTTGTGCCCAGACCTGGAGATACATCATGTAGATAATCCCTGTCAAGATCCAGCCATTCAAAGGTTTAACATGGAGCTGACCTACTTATGGTGAGACAGCTGAGGTCAGAGGGCCAAGGTGCGAAAAATATGGCCACAGGGAATAGGAAGCCAGATGGACAGATTACACTAAACTTGTTCCTGGATCGTTCTGCCCCCTCACAATCTGAAATGTTTATATGCACATAACGATTGTGACAAATGTAATGGATTTGTTACCCATTCAGATTGACTTGGGAGTATTCAACCACTGAAAATAGAGAGTATTGTTGAAGGCATCCAAATCTCCCCAGGGTCTCTCCACACACAGTCATAACACTGCTTCGTTTATTCAGTTTGACTGGCTCTAATCATTTCCCATCGAAGAGCCAAACAAAATACAGCACTTTCCCTAAAATTTGGGCAGCTATCTCAGTTATGATTTTCTCAGCCCAGTCTAAATGACCCTACATCACCCTTTAATCGAAGCTTACAGGACTGGTACGTTTGGACTGGTCAGCATGGGCCAGACACCAAACTCAGCCGAAAGGCCATCAAACACATAAATGTACGAAGGAAAAGAAAACCGTTCATTCAGATCGGGCCGTGCACTCTCTGTCTTGAAGGAGTCAGAATAAAACATTTAAGGGTTATGTGCTAGAGCATGCTGGGTGAACAAGCAACTGTGCAACAGCACAATGAAACAATATTTCAGCTAGTAGTGGATGTGAGGTTAGCAAATGCATCGGCTTGACTGTGGAAACATTGTTGTTACAATTTTAGCACAAACTGTGTACCGAACACTTACACAATCTTGCCTTCCAGCAACAATTAATAATTGGTCATTTTGTGAAAGATAATACATTCAGAATTTTACCTTTAACTATTCTGACAAATGAAGAGGCAAGTGTGTTTTGGCCAAACCATGCATCCAACATGCCAGAAACAACGGCCAATCAAATCAACTGGTCAGTTTCTGAATTTGGCAACCTGCTGTGCTCTTGGAAAGCCTCTGTGTGTTTATGCGAGATGCCTCCAGTGTACAATCATTACTTGTACTGACAAATTTTACATGGAAATAAGAAAGATCCTCAACTATGGACACCAAAAATATGTTTGCTGAGGTGAGGTCAGTCACACGAGCAAACCAGGCTGAACTCGAGCTGAAGTTGGACCACAGGACTGAGCCAAACCTTAATTCAATGCTCCCAATTTCAAGCTGAATGTACTTATAAGAAGTTAGAGTCATAACAGTGAAGAACTAACTGAGAACTAACTGGCTTCATGGAGAACATTGTCACCATTACCACTGGGCTACCTGATTACCTGTGTAACCTCTTGTGTCGCATTTCAAACCCTGTCCACATAGGGGTCAATAAAAAGTGATGGATTCTAACCACACCAGCCAGCAGCAGAGATGCTGGACCGCCAAACTTCAGGAGCATATCTTCCGAACTGTTACACTGAGCATGTCTGGTAACACTTTACATTAACGACACTTTCATAATGCACTAATAATACGTTCATAGAGCATTCATAAGCAGCATGTAAGTATGCCTTAACATACTTTAACAGTTTTAACATATTTTAATATCAAACTTATATGCTCATATGATTATACAATTATGTATTATAATATAATATTTTTTAATAATGTATATTAAAGCTGTTTAGGTATACTTGCGTGTTGCTTATGAATGCTCTATGAATGCATTATGAAGGTACAGTTACTGTAAAGCATTACCACATGTTTTGCACTGTTATACTGCTGTATTGGTGATAAACACACCCATGAAACCATGGTCCATGTGCCATTCATTGCATATTTACATCGTAGTCAGGAATTCAATCAGTTTCATTATAGTGTTCATCATGAGTCAATGACAACTTCTGCTCACCTACTTCGACCGAAGAAAAAAGTCCAGTTACTGGGCAGACGTTGTGCAGACCGACTGCGCAGCCGCGCTGGGACAGAAGGGCTCCTGTTCTCCCTTGGATGGAGCAGAGACCCGACAGAAGGATGGGATAACAATTCCCAGAACCCATGGTAATCAACCCCCTAGACCCGGCTGTCACTTAGAAGAAGTGCATGGGTTAGGATAGGGAACGCAGCCAAAATGCACGTCTGCGACAACATGGATCTGAGGAAACAGAGGCAGCTACAGCTGCCTACTGGGTGAGAGCGACTGAAGGAATATGCAGAGAACCTGGGGGGAACCTGAAACATCTCTGTTCTCATTATACTACAGCCAGCTTCAACATAGAACTTCTCAGTAAAGTAACAAAGGAGCCAATCAGGGCTCCGGTTTGACAGCTTGGCCAATGTAATTTCAGATGGTTTGTGATGCTTGTGTCATTTCCTCACTAGGCATTTTAATCGCAGAACAATGCATCTCTACACTTTTGTTCACATTTCGAGGTTAGAGGTAAAAAAGAAAACCCATAAGAATACAAACGCATTAAGTACTTCTGGGGAACTTAAAAGACACCGTTTGCTTCAGAAAAACCATATAAAGGTTTTATATGCCATTTAACATTCTATACAACTCAACATCTGTGAGATTGTAATTCTGCCTGCACTCTGCTAAGTTGCCACAGCTCCCCCTTATTGGGAACATGAACTGTGACATCTGCTTATAATTTCGAGGTGTTTCTCTATCAAAGGGAGTGGTACTTTGTGCACCAAACTGCAAAATCCCACTTTTGATCATATTCTACTTCAACACTAACGGGCTAACAGACATTTCGGACTTGTCCATATCACAGACATGACCAAAGTACCTAAATGTCTTTCAAGAACATGCATTTTTGTTACAATTGATTGTGAATCTAATCGGTACGAAGTGCATCACACCTGACATTCACAAGACAAGCCAAAAAGTGAAAAGGGTGAAGCCCGCTCCCCTCTCCTGCCGCATGCCCAGAATCCTGCGCAGGATCAAAGCTGAGGTTACCAAGGAGACAGAATTACAGTGCAAAGCGTTCCGGAGCTTTCCATCACGGCATCTCTCAGACTATTTACATCACTGCATGTACTGAAGGCAGTGCAAACAAAAATGTATTACGAACATGTATCTGCGGCAAACAAAGAGCATGGCAATAAAAAAAATTCAGCCATTTTTGGAGAAAATACGCACATAATTATAATAGTTGTTTTCGTAATTATTTGTTCTGAATGACTTGCCTCTGATTTGCTGCGCATGGCTGAAGCTGATCAGTAGAATCCCAGCAAGGAGCAGGCATAGAGGTCTTGGAAGCATGGTGCCTTCGGACAGTCTCCACACAGGACACTTCAGTGAGGCGGGGTCTCGCTCTGGAGCTGATCGGATCGCGAGTGACTGTGGAGTGATGTCGACAGGGAGTCCGAGCAGAATGTATACCAGGGCAGGGAGGGAGGGGACTGCTTAATGTAACACCTCCAAACATTAACACATTGCAGAGGGACAGTTTTAACCCCCCAGCCCTCCTCAACCCACCCACCCCCCCCTTCTGGTCTGCAGTGTTTTCCCTCACTTCTCAGCTCAAAACGCCACTGACTTCCTCTGCTCCCTATTGCCTCAGCTGGGGCTCCTTTCATCTTCAGCTGTGGTCCCCCAGCTGGTGGACGGCCTCTGTGTCCCAATACTCTGGCCCTACATCACCATTAAAGCTCTATGGCTTCACCAGTACATCCCAATACACCACGATAGCTGACCTGTGATTCCGAAAGCACTAATTATTATAGTGCTGATCTGTAATACTGCATATCTGCGATTTGCAAAGCGAGTAGTACTTTCCATTATCTCAAGTTTGAGCTGTAATACTGTGACGTACTACAAGGCTGGTGGAGAATACTGCTCTATTTTAATACTGCAATGTAAGCGCTACCTCCCACACATAAGATAAGAACCAATAAGATAACAACCAATCAGTACAGTGAAGACAACTGCAACTGGACCACAATCTACAAACGCTATTGGTCAATTCAGAATTCACATTCCCAATAAGCAGGCCTGCCTCTACATCCAGGTAATTCTGCTAGAGGACACAGTCCAAGATGCTGGTGCTTGTGGATTGGAATCATCTCCTAATGTTACAGGGGGAGCAAAGATACCAAAAAGTGGTCCAGAGTCCCTGCTGACATCAGGGATGTCACTGGAGATGCAAACAATATATATTCAAAGTGCTACAATGACACAACTGGACAAACTGCAATAATAACAACTGGACACAATAGTTTTGACATAGTGGAAAACTGGATAGCAGCCCATGGATGGTAAATGATATAAGATTCTGGTATAAGTCCATGTATTAATCTGGCTCAGCCTGTGGCACAACAGTATACATTTCATTCAGACGTGCAGCCCTGTCTGCACACACAAGCTCTTGCCAAGACGACTTGGCCTTTCTCCTTGCTCAGCTGAGCCTCAGAGGCTGTGGACGACACGGGAATGAGTTTGCACGTTCTCGCAAGGCAGAGATCAACTAACCAGGTGCAGACTTCAGCCTGCCAGCAGAACAGCCCTTCCAACATGCAAGAACGGAGAGTCAGTGGCGGAGTTCCTCACACGTGAATATGGGAAATAATTGTGTGTGTGTGTGTGTGTGTGTGTGTGCGTGTGTGTGTGTGTGTGTGTGTGTGGGTTTGCATAGATCACATTTGGGGACCAGAATGTCCACAAAGTGCAGTAAAACCTGAAACTTCCTTACTTTTAGGGAGACTTCTTCAGGTCCCCATTGGGATAACCTCAATTTTATAAAAATCTGTGAATGCAGTCAAAAAAGTAAAAATACCAAAAGTCTTGTATTTGGGTTGGTTACTTATGGTTAAGGTTAGGAATGGGTGGGGGTTAAGGGTGTCATGATTGGGATTAGGGATTTTCCCATAGAAATTAATGAATGGTCCCCATTTAGATAGAAAGACCAACTTGTGTGTGTGTGTGGCAGACCAGACTTGCTGAATGACCAGGTACACACAGACCCAATGCGGTACCCAGCAGGCACTAATGCAGAGCAACACTATTCCTCTGGGACACCATACAGTGCTCATTTTTGCTCCATCCTCCCTCTTCGTAGGGAACTGTCTGGCAGGGAGCTGGGAACGAGCAAATTTGCGGGTCCCTGTCGACCAGGATGAGAAACAATGAATTAGAGAACTAATGCAGCCAGCAAGCAACACATTTTGCCTTTGGGTTTTTCTGGCGTGACAAAATCACACAGGCGGTGGTGCAGTGGCTATGTGCTGCTGTCTCACAGCTCTAGGACCAGCATTCAAGTCCCCACCATGGCTGTGTGTGTGGAGTTCTCCCCATGTCATCGTGGGGTTTCTTCTGGATACTCTGGCTTCTGGCCACAGTCCAAAAACATGTTGAGGTTAACTGGAGTTACCAAATTGCCCGTAGGTGTGCGTGTGTGAGTGACAGGTATGTGAGTGTGCATTGCGGTGGGTTGGTGCCCCGACCTGGGCTGTTCCCTGCCTTGTGCCTGTAGCCTCCAGGATAGACTCCAGACCCCCGTGACCCTGAATAGGACAAGTAATTACAGAAGATGGATAGATAAATTATACAGAATATCTCAGGGAGAACGTCTCATGGGTTAAGAGGCTTTGTCTTCAACTGGCAAACCAGGGTAACAGCTCTTATTGAGACAAAAGTGTTTACTCAAAGTCTGTAATGTTTTATTTATTACTGGAAGTTATTGCTGGATACATATAAGTGAACGGGACACATAAATGACTCCTGTTGTGGTGACTCTTTCTAATGAAACCCAACAAGTGTCACGTTGCAGGAAGGATGGAGGCAAAGGCAGGAATCAAAGGAAAAACCAAGGGGCTTTATTAAAGTAAAACACACTGGGAGAGGCAAAAGAGAAGGGACCATGAGGGTCAAAACTGGGCAGGGAGAGATAGGAGGATACACAGGGCACAAGGCAAATGGGGGGGCACATGCAGGCAGCGGGATCACACACACAACAATACAATGACTGGACTGGGGAGCTCAGGGCGAGGAGGCACTATATTCAGCACAGATGAGGGAGCAGACAAGAGGCACCTGGGATCATCCACACGAGGGCTGAAACGAGAGACAGCGTTAAACAAGGACCAGGTGAGGCTTGTTAGCGCCACACCACGGGGAACACAGCTGAACACAAGCTAAACATATAAGCATACACACACATACGTTACAAAGTCAATGTATCTATACTGTCACCTTCAGCTATGTAATACACTGGTCATACACTGGGAGGAAATGTCAAGTGCAAAAGAAAATTCAATAATAGAATATAAATACATAAGACATGTAAACAAGATAAAACATGGACTTAAGACATAAAACAAAAGAAATACAGCTAAACATCAGCCTAAGGGAATATCCATGAATTACTCTATATAAAGTAGGGTTGTGTCTTTGGGGGGGTTGATATGCATTTACTCAAATTAAGAATAATAGGAGGATGACAGAACACATGACCAGTTGTTCATTTTTCATGTTAATGCTCTAATAATCATAGTTCTATCTTTCCATTCAGAAATGCTTATGAGATGTGCTGCTGCTTAGTTGATGAATATGTGGTTTGTGCGACTGTATTCAAGGACAGAACTTCAAGGCCCAACTTGTCCCCTAAATCAAACACTGGGAGTGCAGATCCCCATGGAGAGACATCGCATGAATATCTTGGAGTCAGTTGAAGACATCGTCCACATTCCCAGGGCGAGGAAACTTGGTGTCATTGTGGGACAGGGAGTCACACCCTATAAGAAATGTCCCATAATACATCATAATTTCAAGCACAGGAACAGGAAAGGGAACCAATATCTGAGATGTTAGACGTCTTCAGTGCTTGCATGAGACCCTTATGTCATTTCCATGAGTAACCTAATCCTTTTGTATGTGGGGGGGTGGGGATGGGGGCTGTCCACATCACACAATGTTCCCTTTGTCTCTCAGGGCTGGGCATGGATTTTAGGACAGAGGGAGGCTATTAAAATAATAAATAAATAAACAAACAAACAAATAAAAATGGAATAAAGAAAAACATGCATTCAAATCTCGAAGAATATGACGGCAGAGTTGACATTAACACTCTGTTCCACATTCCATGAGCTAACTGTAAAGAATTTTTCTGTTTCTGCTGCAGTCTTAGCCAAAGATGACAAAGCGCCAGACCAGGTCATACTAAGCCGTTACTTTTCAATAAAAAGACGTTATACCAGAGACCGGGTTTGGTTCACATTGCACCTTCCACAGGACAGGTCATTGCCCAGTTTTACAGGTGGATATTCACTGAGTACACCCCCCTAATACTTTATTAAATGGGGAAACAGTTATAATAGATTACAAGACTGTAATATAATACTTTTGTGGCATTAAATTATACGAAAGGATTATATCCAGTTTTGTTTAGGACTTGAGACTTGACTTCAGACTTTGGTTTGTTGACTCGGGACTTGACTTGGTGTTAGACTCTCTTGACTTTAGACTTGGAACTTGCCTGTTTTGACTCAGGACTTGACTTGGAACTTGAGTGGTAAGACTTGAGACTTACTTGTTACATGAAAGTCAATGACTTGTCTGACAGTTAAGGATTGACTCTACACAGCTGTATTTGACCACCTAATGGACGTCACACTTGACAGCCCCTGAGACAAACTTCCATAGACACAAACAAACAAACCAGAGCAATGAACCAAAACACATTAATATAAGGCTCTGTTCTAACACTGAAGTAAAGCTGCAGCCCACAATGTTAGTGAAGCTTCAGCTTGAATATTGTGAATCGCTATTATTATAAAAAAATAATATGAAGCATCAACGTTGACGTGCTGTTTCCTGGTTGTGTTGGCGGTCTGTCTAGCTGCATACAGACATCAGACCAACAATGACCTTTTGCACAGTAGGTAAATATTCACATTTGCACCTCTGGATGCAAGGAATGGCAGATGTGAACAAATGCTGATATTCCCAGCAGAAAGGATGTAGGAAACAGACAGGAAAGAAGAAACAGATGAACAAATAAATCCCTCATTTCCGCTTCACGTATGAGTAGTGGTTTTTTTTAATGAGACTCATTTAGATTTGTAACTTCTCACTACAGAAGTGTTCCTACTGCATTCATACTGGCAAACTGATCATGGAGTTTGGGAGCGAAGCTACACATTTCTGCCTGCGGAGTGGCTAGAGAAAATCCTGGAAATGCTGGAATCTCCAGACCTGAAAATGAACTTCATAGATGACAATGGATTCATGCCCTCAAGACCAAAGTAGGCAGTGAAGTGATACCAATTGAATTTAAAATGTGCCCCTATTGTTTTTGCTCATATTGCTTCATTACTCACTTTCTCCGGATCTTTCTCTGGCAGAGTAAAATGCTGCCCAGTTTTGGAAGAAAGTGTAGTTTACATGTTCATTTCGTCCACTGCTAACCTGACAGACAGAGCACATGCAAGCACTTGCATTGACAAACAGCCCATTAACTACAGCCTTATCTTCATCTTACCTATCTACACTTTGACACACAGAAGTCCATCCTTTAAAGATGGCTTTGAGCTCGCCTAACCCCTGAGCCGAGGGGCCGCCATCTGGACATAGCCCCTGCCATTTTCCCCTTTATGAATTGCTTCTGAAGAGATTCTCGTAATGGTCTTGCCTGGAGCAGTAGGAGTGATTGGACAGGGCCTGGCATGCAGATGTAGGGCTTCCCTTTGGGTAACTGTCAGGACAGCAGGCCCCAAACCGGGTCACCAAGGAATACCTTCTGCCCTGACAGAAGCAGACTGGGAACAATGTAGGTCAGAGATGACCCATTAGGGCTGCTCTTCCCCATTACCATTACTGTAGATTCTTCCACCCTGTTAAAGAAATTATATACGCAATACCCCCCCCCCAAAGAACCTTTACTACTAGGCCCTACATGCTTGAGTTTCTCCACACAAGGCTCAGCAAATCAAATCACAAAATCTCATCATGCATACCTTCCTCGAGAGCTGCTCCACTTTCAGGTGCCTTCTGGTGAGTTTGTCACCCTGGCGGTCTCCCCAGCTATTGGCAGATCGGGGGGGGGGGAGACCGTCGGCAAGAGCTTCGTAAATCTCCACCACAATTCCCATGCTGGATTACCGAGTGGATGGAGTGGAAACGTGGCTCGCAGACAGTGAATGTGGGCCACTGCAAATACCACACAATATTAAATTAGGACTTTCAAGGCACTTCTTTGGTCAACAGGTTGAGCGGTTTGGCATCGGCCCGCTGCGAGTTCCCACTGCGAGTTCCCACTGCGGGTTCCCACTGCGGGTTCCCACATGGGCCAACCTCGCACCACGCACCCTGCTCCATTCCACAGGTTAGACCATCTGGATCCCGCAGATTATGAACACAAAATGATCTGATACTTTCCATTACCTAATACAATACCAATTAATTTCTGGTTGCCTGCTATGGAATAGCTCGCACAGGTCCATTATTCTTTCTTAGACATTTGGAAGCAGCATGTAGCAGGTAGTCAATCTTCCATGTGTCAACACCCTGGGAAATAAAGTAAAGGGGAAAGGGACACAAAAATCCAACCTACACTAAATATAACCCATGTGACATTAATGAGCTGATACAGAAGCTCATTCCAGTAAAGGGTCTGATTAAACAATCCTAAGGAATTTACACACTATCATGCAAAAGTCTTAGGCAGTCAGAGAAAGTGATGGGTAGCACTTTACATTAAGTGTACCTTTATAATGCATTTATTATGCATTCATAGAACATTCAGTGCACCTTCATAATGCATTCATAGAACATTCATAAGCACACCTTAACATCCTAACATCCCTTAACAGCTTCAATATACATTAATACCAAATATTATATGATTATACAATTATAATGTTTGTTATTAATGTATATTACAGCTGTTAAGGGATGTTAGGATGTAGGGATGGTATACATACATGATGTTTATGAATGTTTTATGAATACTTAATGAATACATTATGAGGGTGCACTGAATGTTTTATGAATGCAATATAAAACATTATGAAGGTGCAATTAATGTAAAGCATTACCAAATGATGTATAAATGATTTTAATGCTGGTGTAAAACTATTATGTCTGTCAAAGAGTGTCAGCTTATCCATTTCAAATCCTCTTCTAAAGTCACCATGAAGTTTGTGTCACGTATTCAGTACACAAATGTATTTTTCCACTGGATTAGCACCCCACCTTGTTTGGCTAATCAATTCCTCTTTGAGATATTTCACTCACTAAGTAAATAGATAAAACTAAGCTGGTGTTTAAATTTAACGAGTGGAATGGCTGGGGGGGCCCTGGGGAGAGCTAAGGGAACAGACCATCCAGCAAGAAATCTGTAACATTTTGGCGAACAGAAGAATTTTTTTTTCTCTTAATTTGCATATGTTCTAATGATAAATTCTGTTTTTTGTTCTGAACAAATATACACTTAGTACCCAAATAAATAACTTTAAAGATTTTCTTTGACTGCTAAGACTTTTGCACAATATTGTAAATCCTGTTCTTGCAATCAAAAGGAGAGCAATTCTGATCACGGAGGCTTATCTCTGTGATTAATGCTGGGAATGAAGTCACTGCGTTACACAGCAGGCTAATCCCATTTGCTGATTCAGGACAAAGGCAATGATTGGCTGAAAGGACACCTAACTCTGTGAAGACTGCAGTTGTCCACCCGTCCACATGCAATACTTTATCACACGACATCAACAGATGTAGTGCTTGTGTAAATATAAGACTCCAAAATACAGTCTGACTACCTTCAAACACGAGGACAGCCTTGTGTGTGTATGAGAGACACATGCAAGTCAGAATGTTGTGTTTCCCTTGTTAACGACACAACATGAGCTGTGGATTACTAACTAAAGCCACAAACGTCTTTGATCTTTGATCCAGCTCCAGCACAGCATTCTCTCTCAAAGCAGCAGCTTCCCGCTCACCTCCATAAATCTTGCTGCAACAGGAACAAGATGCTTTGGTTCAGCCTTGCCAGCTTCCTGTCTTTGGATTAGAAAAACATCGGTTTGACCGCAAACTGAACATGATGCTTTTATATTTCATTCTGGAAAGCGATAATCTCCTCTGCCCATTAGGTGTGTGTGTGTGTGTGTTTGTGTGTGTGTGTGTGTGTGTGTGTGTGTGTGTGTGTGTGTGTTTGTGTTTGTGTGTGCTTGAGTCAAAAAGGGACACACTGCACCAACAACATCTACATCAGAAACACAAACAAACAGGTGACTCACGTGTGTCCCAGCATCTGCTAAACTCTAAGGTCTAAGCTTATCTGTGGTTTCCGTGCATGAGACACCTAATTAGTAACTTCATGTTTGGATCGAACATGGCTTCCTGTGACTGTAAGTCTAGTCAGAGTTTCCCAGTCAATACAAAAACAGTCACATCAGCACTCCATGTGTGGCTTACAGAGGATGCAGACTTGTGTTAAACATCCAAGACAACGAGTTCATTCAAACTCTGGTATGGCTTCAAAGGTTTAATATTGCACAAATTGAAAATCTGGGTATTCACTGGAAAAAGCTGGGTTAAAAAAGTGGTGTGTTCAAGAAATTACGAGAAAATAATATTAGTATAGTATTCACTTAAGATGGAAAACAGATATTGGGCAGAAATTGAATCCAGTGTGTAATTTCACAACATTTAAGTTAAAAAAAATGAACTTCCCTACATTCTGACGTACATTATTGCATCATCTCTGGGTTAAACTGTAAAAGCAATTATATATATAAAAAAACAATAATAGAAGTAGGGGAATATATTCATATATATTATTTTATTAAAATAAAAACACGTTTCAGCTTCCTACACTTCTTGAAAGGTACATTTTGTTGGGATGCCTTTATCAGCATGCCTTGCTTGGTAAGAGAGTTTGTTCCAAGACAATAGTGGCACACATTAACAAAATAAAGATATAATTGCGATACATAAATGAGCTGAGAATGTTCCCGAAGATTGTGGATTCTCCACGATGAATCACTGCACATGAGAAAAATGCTCTGAGGGAAATTCTCTTAAGCCCCTTCCAAGATATTACCCAACTGTATTTCCAATAGTGGCCCGGATTTTAAGCAGAGTCTGTGTAGAGTCGTCATTAGGATGTCATCCCACAACCTCTAATACCTCCATAGAACATCATCTGCAGTGTGAGGAGTACACGGAAAGCACAGCTATTACAGCTGGAGAAGGCCAGTGCTTAACTTCCAGCACATGAGGGGATGGTCTGAACTGCCAATCACTCTGCCTGCTTCTGCTCCCTATCTAGTCGATAAAAAGCGCAAGAGCCTCCGGGCTGTAGAGGAAGCCTTCCCAGGCTTTTCTCGCTCGTAGGTCGCTTTTGGTCAAAGACGTCCTCTAAAAAAATATAAAATGTAAATGAAAAGGAAGATCTATACTGCTGACGAATGCGAGGCTTTACAAAAGGAACTAAGGACATTTCAGCATGAAACCAAATAACAGATGACATGTCACATATTTGAATAATCTGAATGCTATATGAGGGGAAAAAATTGCTGCTCCAAGTATTAAAGCACACCATTTGTCTAAGAGATGATACCTATGAATTCCTTACGTTCACGATCACAGACGAAAAAAATGATCTACATTAAAAAAAACTACCAGACTTTGGCTCACAACAAACATGACAGATAAATTGCAAAAATGGAGAAGACAACATGCTGAGGGGAAATGACCCTCTTAATGACCGAGTCCATCTCAAATCCATCCATTAATGAATTAAGTGAAGAACTTTCAGAGCTGGAGAGATTCACAACATGACTTGATACACTGGGGAAATCGTCAAGCCAGACACCAGCAAAAAAACATCTCACAGACACGATGTATGTTTACAACGAGCTTTAAATAGACATTGTGAGGAACGACTAGCAAAGGACTCCATGATGAACCATGAGGAACAAAGCAGATAAAAGACCTTTGATCTGTACTGGCAAACACACTGATCCATGTCGCAACGCACACCAATTTTTTTACTGTATGTTGGCACCCATAGTTCTGTGTGACTGGGCTACCCAGAGAGGCCTATCGGAGTGTAAGGCGTCGGCTGGCTGGGCTGCTTGGGAGGCCGAGGGGCCTTTTCAACGAAAGTAATGGCCCACTGAGCGAGAAGAACCGAAATCCTGTCTATAGCCATTCAGGCTCAGTGGCTGAAAGTGGTGGGGGCAGGTGTCCCACCCTCCGCTAGGCACCGGCCACCTTAAGCCTGACTATAAAGCTGTGAAGGACCTCAGATGCTGGAGCTATTTGAGGAAACGGCTTCCATAGATCCCACAAACCTATTTGCATAAGGGGCTAAGGTTCTGTGCCTGGGATCAGAAGGTCACTGGTTTGAGACCCGGTCTTGGCAGAATAGTCACATGTCTATGGGCCCTGGAACGAGGCCCTTAACCCCCCAGCTCCAGGGGTCCGGCACGCTGGCTGTCCCGGTGCTCTCACCTGCATATGTGTCCGTGTGTCTCATGCAGAGCAAAATGGTGAAGATGAAGTGAGAATTTGCCCACAGGGATCGATAAAAGTGTCATTAGTAGTAGTAGTAGTAGACACAGGTTTCTTTGAGCCACTGGGAAGTCTAAAACAGAACCACTTGCAGAACCAGAACCAGTACACTAATTGCCTCACACATCATTTTACAAATGTAAACAAAGGCGTCCATATCAGTTTTCTGAGGTTGTGATATATTCATGCCAATATCCCTGTTTATATTATACATAAAAATGGCAGAAAAATCGAAGCTCTGAATAAGCTGCGATAGGCCAACATTTTCTGGTATCAGCAGCCACGTCTGGAACCAAAAACGCTTCTCTAAATAAACTCTCAGCTGCAGTCGCAGGCAATTAAAACAAATACGTGCAGGGAGAATATTAAATAATTCTTCCACTGCAAGGCAGATGGGGGGTGTGGAGCAGGGGAAAAAAAGGGAAAAGATCGGTCACCTCCCAACCCAAGCGATGCAACGTAAAAACCACTCAGTGCCGTGGTGGTTAACGACTCGGGGGGGGGGGGAGTATTTAGCCATTCCAGTTAAATAAAGCAAGGTGATGATGGTAAAGAGCAAAGTACTGGTGGACAGGCAATACTGGATACTGCAGTCAGCATGCTGGTTTTGTATGGACCGTCACTGTTCAGAGGTTCCTCCATGACATCCTACCATGCGGTCACACCAGTAGCCGCCGTTCACGTCATTACTCAGTTTCCTGTCCTCCGCTCTTCCCGAGCACGGTAATCACTTCCAGATGTGATCACAGCGTTGTGAGGTTTTTTTTTTTTTATCACATAGGCTCTCTAAGTCTGACCAGGCAGGCAGACAGAGGGTGCGATAAATGAACGTGTGGATTGATGTTCCGCACTAACATAAGCAGAGTCAGAGTGACCTCCTGCTTTAATGAATTTGGTTGTTTTGATTACGTACCACAGCTACAGAGCTAATCCAAGCACTGAGCGCATTAACACCAACAACTACAACTCAGTGGTGAAATGAACTCTGGGAATCCTCACGCTAGGCAATCCGTACCGCGCCTGTTTGAGCCCGTTTGATTAGTGTGATCGCTCCCTACCCTCCCTGGGCATGAGCCCACGTACAACCCAGCTGGACTCAGGCACAGTATGCATAAGTGATTGCTAACTTTGCCTAAGCACAGAACACAGGCATGACATCAGTGATATTACTGGTACAAGGGGCAGCATGTGTGCTTGTAATCACAAGGTCACAGGTTCAAACCCAGCCTCAGCACGGCCTTGAGAATGGCCCTTAACCCCCAACTCCCCGGGCGCCTTTGGGTGGCTGCCCTTCACAGACAGCTTGCTTGTAAAGAGCACGTCGAGGGAGGTGTAAAAATGACGATTTCCCCTTGGGGGTTAATAAAGTGATGATTATTATTACATGCATGTACACCACTGGATTCTGAGGCCATTTTTGAAATAGTCTGATAGATCAACGTTTAACAGACGTCGCTACAAAGAGGTCGCGTTGGCCTGCAGCAGAGGCTCAGTGTTAGCTGGAAATTTGGGCTGACGAGTATCAAGGAACAATTGAATGCACCACACAAACACTCTGAGATATTTGGTAAAATAAAGGTCTGTCGTCTTATACATGCAGCACGATTAAATGAAAATTGAGTGTTGCAAACTCAATAAATCTATACGAGGGCCGTGCGCCATTGTGCCCAAAATGACCCAAAAGAGCCACAAAATAACAACATTAATCATCTGCTGTCCGATACTTTCCTTCTTCTTTTTCCTCCAACACAAGAAGTCACAGGGTGATGATGAAAGCGTGCTCAGGTCAGGAACGTTAAGCACACTTTAGCGGAGTGGGGGGGGCAACTGTGCTTAAGCACAGTACAAGGCAACCGGGCCAAGTGTGAATATACCCTTGGTGGCAAGATCCTGACCGGGCCATCTCTAGTAACTGTTTCCAGTGCTGAGAAAGTACAGCTCAAAGTACAGCACTGGAAACAATTTGGGGCTATTTGCCACAAGTCACTCTGCACCCCCCCCCCCCGATTATGGACAACCAGTGTGTTTGTAACCAACTGGGACATGGAGTTTCTGGAAGTCAAGCTCATTTTCCACTAATTTCCTCCATAAGGTATCTCTGAGGACATTGGACCTGACAAGGTGGGTTGATGGTTTGAGGTCGCCTTTGAGAAGCTGCTCACGGGTCTCCGAGGAGGCGTGAGGCTGGGATTGGTTAATGTGGCCTTCACTGCACTGGATCTGAGAGACTTCAGCAGTCTCACTGCTTCTATGCTTCTGTCACTGAACTTCATGAGAACGTGCATGATTTGACTATAATAAACGACAGGGACGGGAATCAGCACCATTTTCCTGGAAATAAATAAATAGAGTAGCAGGCACCAAGTCAAAGTGAAAGCTGTGACGTCATTGCCTAGACTGCTGACAGCGAGCCAATGAGCAACTGCGTTACATTGGGAAAAAGTCACCCCTGGCGCCTTGAGAGCTCCTCTCAAATTAAGGGGACCCCTGTTCTGCAGTCAGTATAAGAAGCAGGTAGCCACACACGCGAAATGACAAACACTACACAACACTGTGGGCACCTGCCTGAATCCTGCATCGCGCATTGTAAAAACTACAGTAAATTGTACAAAATCCCTTGACATTTCTTTGGTCACAGAATATATAAAATTCTCGGCAGAAAGTCCTTTCCTTCTCGTCTCATACAAGTCCTCAGTCAGAAATCATTTTTTGTTGGTATTCATTCATTTTTTTCACCAAAGATGGGGTGTGTGTTGGCAGTAAAACAAAAAAAAAAACGACTGCAGATCATTCACGACCACAAAAGTCCGATATTACAAAAAAAAATTCAAAACATTTTCTTTAACCACACAATCCGTGTCCCGATGAAAATGGTTCCACGAGTCACTTGTAGGTTGTGACCCACCAGTTGAGAATCACTGTCAGGAAGGCTTAGTGTAACTAAGGAACAAACTCAAACATGAAAGGTATTCCTTAATCATGTCTAAGCATGGCTCTGTTGCAGTATTCCACAGCAGGGATGATACACCAAGACTTACATGCAAACCGAATCGTTTTTTTCAGTAGTTCAAGCAATTAGTGTAAGATTCATTATGAAGAAATACTTTGAAAATTGATAACCCACATTTTCCTTTACTGGGATTATTCCAGTATGGTACCGTCTACATATTGCCCACAGACCAGGGTTGCATGTTATATGTAGCATATGAATCTAGGACTAAATTTCACTGGGGAATTCTGTGTCACGACAGACAAATTAAATATAGCCCATCTTTGCTGGAAGGCGGAAATCCAGGTCCAGCCAACTGAACTGTTAAAAAAAAATGATCTAGGCTTAGAGAGACATGACACAGACATTCATCGCCACGGCCCAAAACGCCACTCGGAGATAATTGGGTGCAGATGACCAGCAGCACACCCAGTCTATCGCTGGAAAAAGCCTTATGCCCAGGGAGCCATATTCCCTGAAAAGCCATTTTCATTTTCCATAACGTTTATCGTACTCTGTTACACAACGTCTAACGAACTTCCAGACGTCTCACCAAGGGCAAAGGCACACTGATGGGTGGCTGCAGTATGGAAGCGATGGAGGTCTGCAGTATGGAGGTCTGTGCTGGCAGGTACGTACCCTCTGGAGCGCTGCCACGGCCGTACACTTAACAGCCTGAATCAACATTTTAGCAAATTATGGGATTAGTTTTCTGAAATTCTGATATATTTGTAACAATTCAATAGCAAGGTAAAAGTATATTCACATTATTAATATTAGTATAATACAATATGCAAATTAATATTTAGTTCCGGTCTTTATTTCTGTTAAATATGTTACCAAAACTTTAAAAACGAACACAAATGTAATGAACTAGATCACTCCCCCGTCTAGGAGGCCAAAGCAGGCAGGCAGCACTGAAAGGCCTTTGACTTCCTTGTGCGTCTGCTTCTTTTTTTGCTCCATTACGTGCTAAGCGTCCATCGCTAACCAGAACACCTGGAGCGGTCGTCTCGCCTCACCCCATGTGACCTCTCTCAGTACTGGACAGGCTGTTCTTTTCGTGCAGGACCTGGACCAAGCCGAAAGGGGAAGAACGCAAACAGAACTGAATAAATTACGGCTGCATTAGAGAAGACGTCCACTGACACAGGTTGTAACCCCGCCCCCCCTCTGCCCCACCGAACAAGTCACAACAGTCACATGGTGATTCACATGCCACCAGCGTCACCCCCTGCTCCGCACCAGTCTCTGTGGTGCCCTCGCCCAGCTGCCACATCGGCTGGGGCCAGTACTAAGCATAGCGTCTGATTTTTTTTTAGAACAAAAGGAGGAGTTAAAAAACACAGTTTGGCACGAATTTCATCTGGGAGCCATATGTCTGTCAAAGATGCTGGGGACTCTCCACCACTGGACACGCGCCACAAACGGCAAACTCATATCAGCTTCGCAAATATCGTCTGCTGCCAGCTGAATTCCTTCAACTTTTCACACATGGGAACTTTACTGAAAATTAGTCTCAGACACGGTTTCATGTATAATGAAGCCTGGTTTGGAAAAGACAGACTTTATGAGAATTCCTAATAAACATCAACAATATGAGTAATAAAAAAAAAACACTGGCTTATTCACACAGGACTTATTCCAGGTTTCTATAGGTATCTGTGTTGTATTTATGAAATACATTCATCACCATAAAAAAACTATTAATGCATGAAGAATGAAGATTATTACATAACCATGTATGAATTCTAAGGAACAAAAGCACTGTAAAACAAATTAAATCCACAGAATTTACACCACATTGAGAAATCGGGTGTCTCAAGACTAGACCGTGTCTGTGCATATGAATTTTTTTTTTAATGATTTATACTGTTTGTCTGTTTGGTAAATGAAAGGGTTTGAAAATTTCCTGAGTAGGGATGGTCTAGCTTTGACGTAAAACTATCAATCACTGCTGTCTGCTAATGGCAGCAACTCTGCCAAATACGGCAAGAAAGATCCAGTGAGGGAAATGCAGCTCGTTGGAAGACGTCACCGGAAAGGCACGGCAGAGATCAGCTCCTTTGTTCCCGACAGAAGAACAAAAATCTGCGCTTGAGATACCAACAGTCCATAATAGACGATCTCTGCGGACTGAAAACCTGCGTCGGACTGTAACGCGTGTAGATGTGCCACTGGGGAGCGTTTGAACCAGACGGCAGCACGGGGGGGGGGGGGGGGGGGGGGGGGCGGGGGGGGGGGGGGGGGGGGGGGGGGGGGGGGGGGGGTTGCGGAGTCTCTGACACCAGACGGCAGCTCACCAAAGCAGCAGCTATTGATACTCAGCTGAGGTGTCTCACACCAGCAGCTGTTACCCCAAGAGAGTCAGAAACAACTGAATTTAATAAAGACTGGGTGAAGAGGATGGGCTGCACAGTGGCGCAGTGGTTAGCACTGTTGCCTCACACTTCTCAGACTCGGGTATGAGTCTCCGCCTTGACTCCCTGTGTGCGGGGTTTACATGCCATTGTGGGGTATCCTCCAGGTCCCTCCAAAAAAGGGCGAAGGGGACTTGGTGTTGCCGAATTGTCTGTAGGTGTGAATAAATACCCTGCGACAGGATGCCACCTTGTTCTGGGTTATGCTCTGCCTTGTGTCCATAGCTTCTGGGACCCTGCATAGGACAAGTAGGTATAAAAGAGGAATGGATGGATGGATGGATGGATGGATAGAGTTACTGAGATAATAAGATCTGCTGAATAACCTCTGTATAAAGTTTGGTGCTTCAGGAAGAACAATCCACCTCAAAAGGTGCATCAAGGCCCCCATCCCGTCTCTCAGATTATTTCCTGAAGGAGCCAAATGAAAATCAGTAGGCAATTTACACAGAGTCATATCTAGGCTGCAAACTTTGCCTGGATCACAAATCAAAGATAATGTAAATAGAAGAAGAAAGGAATGTATAGAAGTAAAACTCGCACAAATCCAAGAACATCTTGCCAGCTGAAAGAAACCGGAACATTCTCCATTCTTTCATGAGTATGGAGTAATTCATGTTAAACTAAGTCTATAAAGATGACAGGTAAGTCTTGGGCCTCCAAACATCCCGATTTAAGTTTCTGGGCAATAAAAAGACAAGTGTCTGTGAGCTCAGCATGGGAGCAGAACCAGGTCTTGTGACACTTAAAGAGCTTGACCAGTTAGCCAAAAATAGGATCCAAGGATGGCCTTAGCAGCAATACTCTTAAAAGTGGTCTTGAAACTGAAGTGAAGCGTCTGTAAAACACCATATGCACCACAAAGACCAGCAGAGTGTGAAACTACAAGCCACACTGATGGGAAGCGTCAAGCTGCAATACGCTTTGAGTGTTCCTATACACAAGGCCAAAGACGTCAATTTCGGATAACGCAACTAAGCGATTTTCTTCTAATGAGGACATAAAAACTACAATTATGCCGTTGTACAGTCTGTAAATGCTGGCTTGCAGGCAAATCACCAAGTTTCAAAAGATGTCACTCAAAGTCATTAAAATGACATGATGGACATACAGGCACAGCTCATCCTTGCATTGTTAGAGTATTTTAATTCTTTGTACAATCAGCGCGAAACGACACTACACCCATCTTGAAAGACACACAAAGATCACAACAGTGGAAGCCAAAAGAAGCAGACAGTAATGAAGCCCCATGCCTGCACAAAGCAGGATCCAGTGTATTTAAAGCTGGGGCTTCAGCCTGACTTTCCTTTCCAAGCTTCCTTTGTATTTACACAGCTGATCCTCCATCCTTTTCAGCCTCACTTTTACCGGTGACGTATTCGGAGATTTGTTTTTTTAGCATTTTGAATTTGATTTAGATATATAATACTTGTCTATGCTGGTTCCAATTTGAAGTTATAATTCTGTTATACCCATTTCCCCTATATTCTCAAATTAACCTTAATTTAAAAATCCCCTCAATTGTATTGCACCTTAAATACTTGTCATTTACACATGAATCCTGTTTCCAACATAAACTGTGGATGTGTTCCTTCCCTTTATTAAAGACTATAATCATGCTGTTAGCTACTGCTTTAGCTTAAAGCACACAGGCTAAGGCAGGCAGAAGCCAGAAATGTCCTTCGAGTTTGAATGGACATCACGTTTTATGCCAGAAACCACATCACGACGGGCAAAATGCTGCCCCTTTTGCTGGAGAATGCCCTCCCCAGGCAACGATCGTCTTGATGGAAGCAGGTGAAGAACCGTAGCTGGATAGAGAACATCTGGCCGCAGCTCCAAGGCGACCTGAAATCAAGTTCACACATGGACACATATTTGACAGCGATAGAGTGAAGAGGACGAGGGCCACTAAGATGCCTCTTCCAGCACCCTGTCCCTCCCCAGGCTTAATTCCTCTCCCCCTCCAAGTGCAAGTGAGTTTTATGGGCTACAGAAACTCCGGTAGGGCTGGCACGCACTGCTTCTCAATTTAATGCGAGGTCTGCAGGATACATTACAAAATGCTGGATATGGACGACTCCCAGAAGCACTGCTGCCTGGTTTAAACTCCACACCAATGCTGCACTCAGTAGATCGCAAATGATGGACTTCGATCACCACTGCATAAAGAATAAAAACTTATCCATATCGAATATGTGAAAAATCTTCTAATGTCTGTTAACAGAGGCATTAGGAGATGGAAACGTAGCAAGTAATGCCGCCCCTGTGTTTCTGGAAGGCTCTAAAAGGACTAACTGAGCCAACAAGTCCATGGACAGACAGACACATGGGCCACGTGACTTCATGATAAACAAGGAAAGATGCTGAAGTAACTTTAGGTCCATTCAGAGACTGGATCTCACACGATGTCTCAGGCTCCACTAGGGTCCGTGCGGACAAAGATCAGCAAACCCTTTGCCCAGGCTGAAGGGGTCTACCTACAGAGGAACTACTCCTGTAGCTAACAACCACAATATTGCCGTTGACGGAATATGACTCTAACGTTACATACCCCCTCCACATTCCCACAGGCACCCGCAGGTTACATTAAAAAATGGTCTGTTTCCATGGTAACACCTCAAAACAAAAACCGCAAGATCCCTCATGCTATGGAAACCACGGCAACAACACCTGACATTACGAGAGCATCTGCCGATTATAATGAGCGCAAATAAAATGGGGAACATTGACCTGAAAGGGTAGATGCCATTTCCAATAGCTACGGCACCACAAATAAAACTCTCCACACTAGTAAAAAACCAGTAGACTTAAATTTACGATTATCACGTTAGTTCTGCCTCCATGATAGACCTGCTCCTCACTCCTTGCTCCTTGCCAGTATTCTGATGTCAACTGCAATCATACCGTTAGCTGCAAAAGGATGGGAGTCCATCTGCATGCATCTGCTACGCACATTCAGCCTTCTGGCTAAATGGCACATTAAAATATCATGTTGCATCTAAATACTAACATAAACACAGTCATAATATTGTGAATTCTTGCCCATTTCAGGTCGCTGCAAAAATTGCTAATTATCAGTCGATTTTTGGTTTTCATTGCACTCCATTCATTGTATTCAACTTAACATTTCTTATGTGTGTAGTCAATTAATGCATTAGACTATCCACAATAAAACAATCATACACTGAAACTGAATGGTATCCTCGACTTTTTCAGTGAAAATTAACCTTGTTGTGGTGACTAACACAGTTAACAGAGGTACAGGCATTGCAGGACCATACAAAAAATAACAGCGTCGAGTCAACTGCGTAAAAAAGCAGCCGTTGTCATTCGCAGCTGCAGTCTACCTCCCAATTCCTCGCTGTGTTTGCTGGAGACACTGGCCCTCCACATCAAAGTCCATTGCTGGCACAAGCTAAACAAGACGACTCACCACCAGAAAGACGGCGGCTAATAAAAATGGCTAATGATAGGACAAGTGCCCAGGAGAACCATGTCATGCGTTAAGAGGGGCTTTAACACGCTTCTCAAATGGCTTGATTGGTCGATCTGGCAGAACAACAAGGAGGTGGAAAAACGCCAAGCTGTGAGACCGATGACGGAGACTGATGATGGCTCCATAGCCTCAGCTACCAAAAGCACCCCAAATAAAATTCATTCACATTTGCCAAACTATAACTATGATGAAAAAAATGCATGTATATCTTGGTAGATTCTAATAATGTTTCAATTCATTGCTCAGCAACCTATTAAATTAAGATTTTGGGCATCACTAATGAGCGATCAATGGCATATACTTTGCTAAACAAATACATGAAGGATGAGCACAAGTCAGGTTTTTCATTTTTAGGGTGAACTTCCAGAGATGCAGGTAATAAGCAGCACAGAAAGAAAGCTTGGATAAAAAGCACATGTGAAATAAGTTCTAAAAACACTTCAGAATAAATTCCAAATAAATGTATTGTTGGGGGGGGGGGGGGAATATCTGACGGTTTTGATTATAAAACCATAGAGTGAACAAGAGCCCAATTTGTCAGTGAGACTCGTACATACTGAGTACTCTGGAATAAGTCTGGGGGCCATGAGGGATGATGAGACAGAGGCCAGTTTTTCAGCTGTAAAAGGCTGATTTATCATCCTGTCTGAACCGCTGACCTAAGTTCTGCTCAGTGTACCATCCTGGACCTCAGCGTGGAAGCGTTTGAAGACCATTCTGATGGAGAACCTCCAGAGGCTCCAGGTAGGTGTTTGAGTGGTTCCTGGATCTGGGTATGATTTAAAAATGGATCGATTGCATTCAAACGTTTCCAAAAAAATACAGGAAAGTTTACAAAATACAGGTAATCTAGAACGGTGTTTCTCAATCCACTCCTTGGGGACCCACAATCGATCCACATTTTTGCACCCTCTGAGCTCGCTGCTGGACACGTTTTTGAAAGGGGCTGGGAGGGAGCAAAAACTTGGACTGTCTGTGGGTCCCCGAGGACCAGATTGGGAAACACTGGTCTACAGGAATAAACACAAATGTATCACTTTTGTTACATTTACATGTCACCAACAGGAGCAGGCAAGGTAACCAGGAAGCTCTGGTGGACAGGTGTACTGGGGAAGTATTGTTTTCCATGGATGTGGCTTCAGTCCTGATTTACACAGAGGCCTGTCCCACAGAACATTAGGGGCTATTGTCTTCCTGCTGTGTCAGCAAAATGCATGCTGGGCAGGGGGTCATAAAAATGATCTTTCTGTGCATTGTTTCTTGCCTTTTGACGGGGGAAAATCTAAACAGCTTCTGCATGATTGCGAACGAAAAAGATTCAGAATAATTTTCTGTTTCCCTAAATATGCGAATATTTTCCACCTTCGATAAATGCTGGCTTATGGAAAAACAACTTTCATATTCCAGCCTTCACAAAGCCAATGCACAGACTTGCTCAGAATTTATATGTGTAAGTAGCCCTGTAGTCTGACGTCTTCACAGCCTTAATGCAATCCAACTTCGGGGTGGGGGGGGGTTAGCAAGGAAGCCTGGCTCCCAATATTCCACTCATTTGCGCCTGGACATGTGACAGACACGGAAATTAAAACTGCCTGTGTTCCCCATGAGCGGGAGTCTTATAGCTAGCATTATATTAGCTTATAGCTAGCATTATATTAGTTTATAGTTAGCATTATATTATCTTATAGCTAGCATTATATTAGCTTATAGCTAGCATTATATTGGCTTATAGCTAGCTCGTCAAAGCAAACGGGCAGGACGGATCCGACGTCGTCACAGCCAGTTAACCAGCAGCTCAGTAGGGACTGTTATATACCACGTTATTAAAGTCCTTTCTAGAATGTGTCCCAAGAATTTCAGCTCATGGAAGAACCAAAAGAAGGACAAGACCCGTAAAGGTGGTTAGAAACGTCCAGTGTCAGCTGCAACTTACAGAACATTAATATTTTCAGCTTTCAGTTTCGTAGGTCCGGAATATGAATCTGAGAACCTTTTGCAAAAAAAAAAAAATAATAATAAAATGTAATTAGAATATTCCTGCCTCTTTAAGTTCAACAAAAAATGTCCATGGATGACATAAGAAGCAGTTGGCTATTGTCAGGAGAGAATCGGGGAATTTCTGGTCACAGAGGGTGATAAATTCTCGTATAAGCCAGCATCTTGGTTTCCAATTGAAAATGACGTCTGGAAAAATAAGGTAGAAAAACACAGGAATATTTTATTGCTTTACCTTGAAGTGCCACAAGTTCAGTAAAGATATAACCCTAAAAACTTATTTAGATATACGGCGTAGCACCACAAGAAAAGAACTGCCATATAAACAACGAAATAGCCTGTCAGAGCTGTTCGCTTCAGATTACCAAATCCTCACTGCTCAACATTCTTTGTTCCATATTGGATGGGGAAATCTGCTGATACTCAGGAAGTCATCATTTATCTTTTCTTTTTTGTTCTCTTTTCCATCACTCAGCTGTTACTCATGTCTTACTTTCTGGCACTTGCCTGCAATATTTCAAACCTGCCATCCAAAGGAAAAGTTCCAGACTATTCTTGTGAGCGAACTGTTAGTAAAATAATTTCGTCTTGCTCCTTAATTGTAAAGATTGCTCCAAAAGCAAGCAAGGAGGCCAGCCTGGGTTTGAACCCTCTGATTGCATCATTACGATCATATATGTTGATATTCCCTCGAAGAGTGGCTCTCAAATTGTGGCTCGTAACCCACTGGGGGAGGTCGGCAAATAAATGGGAAGGGTAGCAAGAAGATTTTCTGAATATCTGAAGTTTATCTGTTAGCATCTCCTGTTAGATCAATGCGCAGGATAGGCAAGGGATCATGGGACATGACCAATGATTTTGGGAGGTTTCCAGACGAAACGTTTGAGATCCATTGTCCAAATTTGTTTGTTCCTCTCCCCTCAGACAGGAGGCTGAGGAGCATCAAGAGTAGGACCACCAGAATGTGTAACAGCTTCTTTCCAGATGCTGTAGGACTGCTGAACTCTGCCCCCC
>JAODJU010000079.1:1180750-1195286 GCA_026776725.1 Gnathonemus echidnorhynchus
CCCCGTCTCCATCACAAAAAGGACAAATACACTACAACCCTCCAGCAGACCAAAGGGACATATAACATATAACGTGCAATTCACTCATATGTGCAATGTTCCCCATAACATAGTATTTAAATTATTATCACCATCGACCTGCAATAAGCCCATATGTGCAATGCTCATTATAACACAGTAACCAAGTTATTAGTATTATATAGTAAATTACCTGGATCCAATTTATGTTGCATTCATATCTGCTTCTACACATCAGACACTGTACATACTGCTGATTTGTAATCCATACTTTATACTTCTATACCTTTATACTTAATTTTCATCTTTATATTTATATATAAGTGTGTGTGACTCGCTCTGTGGCTTATCCGTGACCTGAGTACTTAATTTCGCTCCACGGCATGTGCGAACATGTGTGGAATGACAATAAAGTTCTTGAATCTTGAATCCAGAAGTTCCCACTGAGAGGATGCAGAATAGGCAAGGAGACAATCACTCAAGGTGCGATGTTCATGATGTTGTGTCTGAAGGACTTTTCTGTTCTTGCCGGTGGCATGACACCGAGGTGTTCCTCTTTTTGGGGGTGCAGTGTTCAGTAGCGCTGGTGACGCCAGTCTGTGTGGGCGGGAGAGAGACATCTGGCCACAATGCCTGCAGCCGCAGTGTGTTACTGCAAGCTGTTCCCTGCACCATGAACATTAAACATAAAAAATGAAAAGAGGAAAAGAGTGATTGTGACAGGAGACGGGTGGGACGGGGGGGGAGGGAATCACTCAGTCCTGATGGGCACTGATAAGCCATCCAAGTAATGGAGACACTTCCTCACAAAGAAGGGAAAAGCGCAGTGCTCATGAAATACGTTTCACTGCAATCTTATCCAGTTGCTCATAGCTTTGATCATGTATCCAGTCAGAGCCCACTGGACATCACTGGCATTTATTCTGCTTTTGATGTGAAAAGTGACGGAAGGACTATCGAACTATCACAGCAAAAGTCGGCCCATTGTGACCAGAAGCAACCAGCGAGAAGCTCTTCAGAGACAAGCTGCCACAAAACAGCAAAACAGACGGAGTTATTTAAAATAAAATGCACAGTTACCCCCCCATGACCCAGAACTGGATGAACGGATTGACAGCTACATTAGTTACTTATTTCCTTATCTCATTTGTATTACACAGCATATCTTTACTGGTAATATACAAATAAATATACAGGGCCCCCTAGTGGTGGAACACCAGTCCTCACACACTTGGCACCGTTCAAGAGTGTTTATGGATAAGTAGTCATAGCTCAGGTCGTAAACAAGAGGGCCTGAAGATCCATCCTGAGCATTGTTCAAATTGTTGGAAAGATAGCAGTAGGTCAACTAGAGACCAGCCAACCTGTAGACATACAAGTAAAGCTCACTGGATGTGTCTGCACTCATTCTGTCCAACCTTTCCTTGTCCAGCACTCTTCACATGAAGTACATTTCAGCATAGCAGACTCGATCTTTTTTTTCCTGAATTATATACACATATACTATATAGTGAATTTAAGCCAGTAAGGGGCCTCGGAAGCCAGCTACCATATGTTTAACTAAACAAGGTCCATCATTAAAACGGAGACACAGTGATATTTAAAAAGAAAAAGGCAAACAGCAGGCCAGATTCCTTCGTTGCCAGGTAGCAGTGTTAAGTGCAGGTCAAGGCATTGGGGTGAACTTTACCAGTGCAGCTCTCAAACCTTTAATGATTGTGAGCAACGGAGTTCAAGACAGTTATGCGAAAGGCTTGAGTGTTTACCCCGAAAGCACAGAGCCCAGGCTCCAAGGCATTCCTTCATGGCCCTGAATGTTGTCAGCTTTGAGATGACATAGCCTGGCGGGTATTGCTAATGTTTGGGCACATGAAGCCACCGTCAGGACCTTAATGGACTTGGTACAGTTACCACGGTTCACACAGTACTCACTGGCAGCCTTTACTTAAAAACAAGCTCTAGTAATGAGACTAAGATGTCGTAGCAGGTTTGCTGAACCTAATCTGGAGTCTGTTGAACTATTTCCTGCCTCAATGCAAGCACTGACGTATTTGTTGGTTTTATCTGAATGGTCTACATAAAAGCACTACAGCGTGCAATGATGAACAAAAGGAGTGACAGGAGACAGATACGTCTGACCTCATTCTGGGGCACTACTGTGGACAGTTAAAGATTTTTTTTAGATAAGCGCTACAGTTTATGGGAAAGCACATATATATAAAAATTAGACATCAATGTAAAAACATTTCATAAATGACAACAACGGGACTAATGTTTTATCTTGAAGCACAATTCCAGATGTAAAAACTAAACCTTTTTTCCAATATTCTACTCAGTTCATATAGCTTGAAGCCAAAAAGACTCCATAACCAAATGGATTTGTCCCGAAACAAAGAAGTTGTTCATTCTCTTTGTTGCAGGCCTCAACTTATGGAAAAAAATTCTTCCTGGCTCTCAAGCAATCAGAAATTGTATGCATTTCTCCACCTTAAAACCTATTTTTGGTTGTGTTGTTCATAAGTAAAATAGGACTCTATGATTCTACAGGTAACCTCAAAATGTTTCCTGTTGCATAATAGCAATAACAAGCATCTTTAAAAATGTTTCTGTCCCCATTCCCTAGAGTTATAAACATCGCATCAGAAAACAGCAACATAGCACCAAAACACAATTCCCAAAATGCACCATTTCAGAACCATGCTTGTAGGTACAGACCAAAACACACATACAAGATACACATCCAGACATTGCCAAGTGGTCATCTTATTCAGTCCTTATGGAGTGAAATGGTCATCGCTGTCACACCAACCTAAACGAAATCTGATATGAAGCTGAAGCTGTGTACTGTGCACTATAAAGTCGATGACATCATCTCATTTTTATGCATCCGCTCTCGAGTTCCCATATGAATCGATTCAGTCTTGTCACACATTTGGCTGAATTTTGATCAGTCTTGACTGGGACTCAAACACGAGTGACTCAAAAAACCTTCCCAAGTTCATATGCAGCCTTATAGAGCTGTAGCGCCCCCCACTGCCATTTAAAAAAATATATTAGCTTATTAGCTTGAATGTTTTTCAACATTGCGCACACAAAATATGCAGTTACCTCACGTCCTCATCATGACTGCCAAGTCAGCAATTATTCAGGTTGAATATAAATTTAGATTTATGGTCTAGAATTGAACTTGTGTTTTTCCAGACTCGGCTACCCAGCTCTGGTAAAGGACTCGGTCTTGTCGCAGATTTCCCCCATGTTTGGGTCTTGATTTGGCCTCAAATACAATGGACGCAAAACTGACTTCCAGACAAAGAGTGTTTATTAGCGCTTATAAAAACAGAAGGCAATGAGATTTTTAAAAATGCCTAACGTAACTGGGACCCCCCACCCCACCCCACCCATGCTCTCTAAACTGCATGCAGACTTTTAATTCAGTCTGTAACAGGTGTTAGAACATCATAAAAAGGTAGCAACAGGGGTAATAAATATAACGAAAACATTACCCAGGAACAGTGAAGCATCTGCTGAGTTGATAAGCCTGAAGCAGACAGAAAACACCAAAACACACAACAACTCAACTCCCACTACAAACACCACGGCCACAAGATCCATCCAGACCGCTGCTTTCTTTCTCTCCAGAGACAAAGGCGAATTTCTACAGAAGAGAATTTGGTAAAGAGCAAAGTTAGACAGAGAGCAAAACATAACTGGGACAGAGTACCTAGGACAAGAACATACTGAACTACAAATCCGGACAGGACTAATAATAATCAGAAATACTTGTTATCATACCTGTTTGCCACTTAACATTACGGTTACAAACAAGGTTTTTCTTCCAATAAACTCCAATGAGTAAAGCCTGATAATTCCCCCCCCCCCATCACATCACTGTAAAGTGAACATTATTGGTTGGTCATTTTCGTATCCAAGAGCAGAGTTTTTATGGCTGTTTGAAAAATATCTTTTCTATTTCATGGAAAAGACGTGGTGGATGTGAAGTTTTACCTCATAACTAGGTCTCAATATGAGAACACGAAAAAGTACCTGGTTCACAGAAGCTTCCAGAAAGCCTAGATGGAAGAGTGCTCATTTTGGATGTCCAGTGCCCTGGTTGAGTAAAATAAACCGATTAGTTTAGTTTGGCTTGGAAAAACTTGGCAAGATATACCTGCAGAAAATTACAAGCAAGCCACGACTTTGGACATAACTCCTGAGACAGAAAATGAGGTAAACAGAAGACACACATTGCTACTTTTCCCTAATGCTGCAGCCGGTATATTTTAAAATGATCCAAATCTGTAGGAATAAACTCTTTCCAGACTCTCTCTTAATGTTTTTGCTTCAAAGAGCAGCTTTTACCAAACGGTCTGGGCATGTTTCAAGAGGTCTTCGTCTCATGTTTTAAGCGATCATTAGAAATATACCTGGCTGCGTGCTTAAACATGTGCCTGAAGCACTAGCTATTTTCCTAACATCAGTTACAAATGAATGACATCACTGGCGCAACAGCAGGGGCAACGTGGCAACAATCTTCATTATCTTTACAGTCTCCTGTCAGTTAAGGTCAAACAGATTTCTGTGGGTAATAATCACATATCCTCAGCAGATAAAAGTCCTGCTGATCTCTCAGAGCTCTTCCTGCGCAGCAAGGTTGGATAATCATCAGAGAGCTCCAGCACCACGAAGAAAACAGCAACGATGGCCTTACATACACCTCATGCTGCTGCCCAAAGTTTGGAAAGTGGCCGTCCTTTGCGTGCAGCTCAACTGTCCAAATTCGATCCTGAATTTTCTGAAAAGACACAAATATGTAGCAGAGCCCATGAAAGCAAATTTGACTTTTTTTTTCCTTCATTTGAGTGCAAAGGATTTTCAGTCCATCTAGGCTCCATCACTGACAGAGAGGACTACCCCCGCAAACTAAATGGCCTACCTCCTTGGTGAGCTCGCTGTTCTGGTAGATGTGTTGGATCTCCTCATTGGCAGTGTCAGAGGAGGCTTTGGTGTTACCGGAGCTGGTAGTCTCTGGGTATCCGTAGCAGTGGCCCTGCCTGTCAGTACCCTCACTCTCGCACATAGCTTGGTACTTAGTGCCCCACTCTGAGGACAGCATGCTGTCACCAAGGCTGAGAGACAGAGGTGTTGACAGCAATCACCGACACAAAAGCAATTTGAGGGGTAGAGGTACATTACAGGAAGGGTGTAGGGGGTCTAAATGTAGCTCCTTCAGAGAGGCAGAAAATGTCCTATTGGCTCTCCATACCATGAAGAAGCAGAAACAGCACTGCAAAAACTCATTAGAAGACCAAGAACCTCAAAAACGCTGCACATTAAAGCATGAACATCCACATCATACAAACAGAGGTGGGTAATTCAGGTACAGAGAGTAGAATCCAGACCAAGAGTCACAGTCACAGTCACTCAGCTGGTTAGTTCATGGTCTGGACTTTTACTCTCTGGACCTGAACTACCCACCTCTGCATACAAACACAGTGTATTTATAAAAAGGACTGATATAAATACCATCAGAAAGTCTCTCTCCAGGAAAACAGTGTATCCTACTGTTCTAAATAAGATTTTAACCACCTCTACACAAATATTTTTGCAAGATCCTCAAGTTAGACTAAACATGCTAGTCTGGCTCTAAGCAGAATACTATGGGCACAAACAGAATTCAGACTAAAAACAAATGCACAAATGACAAATCGCTTCTATGACACAATGACAAAATCAAATGACTTAACTCACCAAACCGGGTCCTCCAAATCATCCTTATGGTACTGATCACGCATCATCCTGGCCAAGAAAAAGAGGATTGCCAATGTGAGAAGCAGAAAGGCTGCCAAAGAGGCTACGGCGATTCCCATCACTAGAAGCTCCGTCACATATTCCTCACAGTGCTCCCCACGGAACCACCAGTTTTCCCCAACACGGCACCTGCAAGGAACACAAGCATAAACAGCCACCAAATAACGTCTGTGAATCATCGTAGCATTAAGAATCAAAATAATCCAAAAACCATCCTCAAGTTTTCATAAACGTAAGGGATAATATTCATTGCCAAACAGGTACTAAGTATAGATAAGACAGAAGAGCTGGATAGGGTTTCACATGTTTTAAGATTTCAATAGGATTTCCCTCAGTGACATAGGAGCCAAGCCAACCTGCAGATAGCCCCCTGCCCCGGAATGATGTCACACTTCCCATCATTGAGGCAGAACTCCTGCTGCAGCTCACAGATGCTCTGGCAGGGCAGGCCGTCCACGCTGAGGTAGCCGGGGTCACAGACGCACTCAACTTCACCCGACCAACGGTTCACCAGGCACTTTGAGAACTCATTACAGGCCTGGAACTTACAGGGGTCTGCCTGATCACCTGAAGGGACCGACAGCTGTTACTCAGGAAACACGCCATTCTCATGCATCATCTTCCTCAACGTTACTGCAAACTTGATCATCATTCAGGTAGAGTTTGAGGCTGTTGCTAAGCAACAAGAAACTGTGTTGCTGCTCAGACAGGTCACCACTCCTCATATTCCAAGGGTCAGTCATTGTATATAATGTCTGGGAACCTGTCTGATTATATAAGTCTGAACTACTTCCGATTAATGTGTCCCCAGTCTACATAAAGACAATTACATCCCTTCTGGCAGTTTCACTCTGGCCCAGTGTAACAAGTGCAAAGCTCGATGTGATATATCGCTCTTTCGTTTTTCCATGTAATTAGTGGAACAGGCTGTCATCCACCAAAACAAGCCAATACTGATGTTTTCAACTGAAGCAACTGAACTTTTAGCAACATAATAGTTTTTGGCTACTAGATCAGGGATAGTGTAGTCACTGCGAATCAGAAATTCCCAAAGAAACTCCCAAAGAGTTGCCAAAACTAATTCTGTTGAGCAATCCCAGTTCCCACTTTGCATTTGCCCATTTCATCACTGCAAACATAATACTATATATAGAGAACCTGGTCGGTTTTTCCCACTTTTATTTTCATTTTGAATGGTTGTAAAACACATTAACAAAAATACTGGATTAATTAGGTGTCTGTTAGCACCATATCATTGCTATTCAACATCCAAACAAAAAACAGAAGTAAACGGCATATTAGGGATGTTGTATAATGAGGCTTTGGTGTGACACTAAACAAGCCCTATTCTGGTGCAACGTCTTACCAGACTCAACATCCAGCGAGTACTTGTCAATGGCAAGGTTGGTAGTTTGGTAGGCCGCGTTACAGAACTCCGTCAGAATGAGATAGATGGACTTAGTAACACTGCGGGGCACAGGCTTGCCAAACTTCATCCTACTGTTCACCACGATGCTGCCATTCCTGAAGTTGAGGATTTTAAGGTTCCTGAAGTTGCTGAGACTGGACTGCAGGTAAGGCACAAGCTGCAGAAGCAACAGGAAAGAAAGTTATCACTGTAACATACAAGAACTACACCTACAGGAGAGATACAAGGATTCTTCACTTAAAAAAAAACGTTTAAATTACCAATTCCAAAAATCTCTGCTCCAGGGCGTTATATTCAGGTGAGCTTTTGTTGAAAAGGTCTTCAGAGAATATCATGTTGGTAACTCTTAAGCTGAAGAAGACTATAAGGGCTCGATCTTGGTTACCTGGCATGGAAACACCAGACAATTCAGTTCCTTGGGCAGTACTAGTTGGATGTTCAGTGTCTTCATCCTTTGTCAGGCTTGTTCCGCCAAGATAGAACACATCAAACAGGTCATTATCCAGCCCATACGTCTGCATCTTCAGGAGCGTTGCACTCTCCTTATCAGGGTAACTCTCTGGCTTATTATGAGATGAGGGCTCTGTCAAAACTGGCTCCACCGTAACACCTGAAATGTCATCTTCCTTATTGAATAAACCTATCATGTTCTCTGTTGGTCTGAGCTTTGGCTGATGAAATGGAGGAGAGTTAGTAAACTCAGTCAGAATGGTAGCCAAGTCACCACTAGCAATGCTACCAGTGGATATCTTTGACACATCCGACACAATGGTGGCCTTGACTGATCCCGCCATTTCAGTATCTTCAGGTAAATCTAAGAAAGTCGCAGATGATTCTGTGTTTGATGCACTCTCAGTATGAGGCTCCGTTCCCCCAGGTACGTCATCAGAAACAGTTATGAAAGGAGTCGGGAATGAAGTTTGGGTCACAGGGCTGAAAGACTCAGTGACCAGCCCTGATCTCGTTGTCACAGTGACCTTTCCGACATACAGTGGTGTTTGTGTCAAACGTTGTTTGTGTCCAATGTCTTTGTCCAAATTCAAATCAAAGTATGAGTGTCTTGGGATTAGTGGTTCAGTAAAAGGTCTGTCTATGGCGTCATCCTCCTTACTTTCTGTGGAGTTGGTTGTTTGAATATAAGTCTTACTGACATCGGAAAATGAAACTTCACTGGTATTGTCTGTTGATGTGGACAGAATGGGAAACTGCTCTTCTTCTGGCACAACATGAGCGACATGGGTGAAGGAAGACAGTAAAGACAAGTATGTTGGACTCAATGATTCAGTGACCTCCGCCCATCTTGTTGTCCTGCTAGCTATTAAAATTTCGTCATTAGTTATGTCCTGTACAGAAATTTCTGTAGCGGTAGATTCTGTGAGAACATCCTCAGCTTGTACCACCTCCAAATTCTGGACTTCCTCATCTTCTTCAGTAACAGGCAACAAGTATTGTTCTGCATCTGTGAAGGGATTAATAACCAGCTGCTCATTAGGATCTATGGCAAAAATGAGCTTCTCAACTATCTGACCTGATGCTTGCTCCACAAGGTTCAAGTCAAAGACTGGAGTTTTATTTGAAGTGGTTGCAGTTGTAATCATAGAGGGAAATTCTCCTGATGCAAGATTCTCTGTGTTGAAGTCATCATAAATCCCAGAGGCTTCATCAGTCCACTCCACTGTCAGGGATTCCATAGTCCAGAACACAGGGGATGCTTCAGTAATCATATGCTGAGGTTGGGTATTAGTCACAGGAACTCTGCTCAAAAATGGTTCTTTTGTTGGCTGGTATTTTTCGGACTCCTCTGCCCTGGTTATTACCAGGGAGTTATAAAAATCCTCTAAAAATGGAGTCTGAACATCAAATGTATCTATAGATTGTGAGAATAATCCATTCTCTTCCAACAGCCTAAGTGAGGAGTTATGCACCTCAATCTGCCCACTCTCAGGTACCCGAAGATCCTCCGCAGTCATTTCAGGTAACCACTGCAAGAGCTCATCTCCAGAGGGGCTTGATCCTGACTCCGTGTCCAAGACGTTTTCCAAGAGCCCCCTGGCCTCGAGAACTGGTGGTCCTTCAGATGGCACCATGAAATCAGAGAAATCGAGTGCATAATAAATACTACCAACTTCCTCTAGGATATCTGCTGGTGCCATTTTGGAGAGTCCCGGCTCACTTGGGTGGAGTTCTAGATCTATATTTCCATAACCTAAAAGTCATAAATAAAAAATTGGAATCATAATTATGCATATGCATATATACATATAGACATATACAGTCACACACACACGTTTGTATTCATATCTTTGTGGGGACCGTCCATTAATTTCTATGGGCAAAACCTTAATCCCAGCAGCAGCTGATTAGGGAGCAGTGAGTGGCTCGGAGGGCTGAGCCTCTGGGCCTGTGATTAGAAGGTCACCAGTTCAAAGTTCAGCCTCAGCACGGCTGTGGGCCCTAAAGCAAGGTCCTTAACCCCCAGCTCTCCGGGTGCCGCTGCAGGGGGCTGCCCTTTGCAGCCAAGTTTGCTCTCACCCACAGACAGCAAGACGGGGCAGGCAGAAAGAAAATTTCCCCACATAGATCAATTATTCCATGACGACCTTAACCCCTACCCAACCTTAACCATAAGTAACCAAACAAAATGCAAGATTTTTGTCATTTTTAGTTTCTTCATTACAGTCACAGATTTTTATAAAATTGAGTTTACCTTTGTGGAGACACAAACAGTCCCCCACAACGTCAAAATAACAGGTCTTTATTATACTGTGGGGACATTTAGGGTAATATACAAATAACACACACACACACTTCTGTCATGTATACAACGATATGCAGTTGTGAGTGTACATGAAAGATACAGAACCCACTCACTATTGGATTTTTATTGGGGGTGACCTTGGGGTCTACAGACAGTTTGCATTCGTTTCATTGGAAAATTGCTGCTGAAGCGGGTTTCCCCTCTGTTATAGTGACATCATTCTTACCAGCCAGCCCGCCCTGTGGCTGCCGCAGGAAGCCACGAGGCAGAGCAGCTTCCAACATGGACTCATTCCTGCTGAAGCCACTGGAAATGTTTTTCAGGCTAAACTCTTGTTCTGCAAACCTGAGGGGTTTTTCTGATGTGCGCACATTGTCCTGGAGCAGCAGAGCGAGCAACATTTAATGGAAAATTAACCACCCCTCCCTGAGCCAAGGGACAGTTTGGGATCAGTTGGGGGTGTGAAGCTGATCAACATTTAGAAACCAAAATCCATCAGAATATTCTGTGAAAACTGCACTATACACAGCAAAAATCACACACTAACCATCGTAGTGCCACATCAGCAGTCAAAATCACTCAAATAAAATCACATAAGTACCTCAATTTTACATAAAATTTATATACCACTTCTGTGGTTGCAATATTGCAATATGATACTCAGAGTAGGTACATGTAAAGAGGTCTCTTATAAACAAGATCACTGTGTTGGCAGGTTCTCAACCCTAAAACACACAGATGCACAGAGGAACATTCTCTAGATTACAGGTTACACTGGTACACAATTAATTCAAGCTTAAACATTTTAGAACAGATGCAGATTATCACAACAGATCACATAATCCTTAGGACACACACACACACACAGAACAGGGGAAGGAATGAAGGCTTGTAGGGTTTGCCTCTGCTACATTTCACCAGCGGGTAGGATCTGGCACCAATAGCGGAGGAATAATTTCTGAGAACATCATGAGCAGTTAATTTCAGACAATGTTCTTGAAAACAGCTTCCCTGCCTTTTATGTGTAAGTCCCCAAGAACAGCATGCTAAAAGCCTAGGCACAGTAACCAAGTAAACATGCTGTATTAATAGTTACTGTCACATGTATGGAAAAAAGCGAGAGACTGCTATGATTACTACCACCCACCCTATCCTGCACAATCAATGTTTTTTTCAAGAATAACTAGAAATAAAGATTCCATAACTAACACTGCAAATCCTGCAGAGGGGTAAAAGTTGGCTTTACTTGTCAGCTAGCAATGTGGCAGTCAGTATGATGAGTCCCCACAGAGGACTTGTACACCAAGAATGCCGCCCACTCACCATTTCAGCACTGGCCAGTGTGGTAGAGGGTTTGATGGAAGCCTCGACTGTAGAGCAAAGGAGAGAAAGTATCTCAAGCAACCAGCAGACTTTCAATTATAGAGTGACAGGGGCCCTAAGAAATTGGGAACATAATTGGATTGGTCTGGGTTGGGGGCCCAAAATGATATGCTGTCATGGGGTCCAACATCTCTAGGGGCCCCCTTGGTCTCTAGTGGCCCCCTTGGTAGTGTCTACTAAACTGGTTATTTTTACTGCTGAAAATGTCCAGAAATAAGCTGAATATATGAGTATATTTTACATGGCAGAGGAGAGGTAAAATGACTTGCTGAAGGAATACTATGACCTTTCAATTATGGTGTCCAGGGCCACCATAAAAGGGGATGATTCCCAGGAGCCCTGAGTTCAAATGGTCAAATTAACGGGAGAACAATTTAAACTGAGAAAGCACATCTTTACACAGCGAATTCTTAGAGAGACCTCAAGAGGCAGATAAGATTTTAACAGCTCTGAACTATTAGTTGAGTTCCCCCCAAACGAGCTTGATAGGCCAAATGCCCTCCTGTTGTTTGTAAATTTCTTATGTTCTTATGACATAAAAAACCCAATCAAGCACCTTCATTTTCTGTAATTTCCTTAATATATTTTAATTACTCCCTTAATTAGTCACTAATCAAAAGCAGGCAGCTGTCTGGATCAACACTGCATGGTTACTTCAACCACTCCGTTAAGCCTAATCCTAAATAACACAAACACATAAGTCTGTACCCCTCAGCATCAGGTCGGCATCCACCACCAGCAGGTTGTTGCTGGCAGAGCTTTCTTCTGGCGAGACTTCAGTGATATACGTACGCGAGTCAGTGACGGTGGAGAAGGCAGTGGGCCCCTCGTCAGGCCATGGGTACGCTTCTGCCACGAAACGGGACTGCAGGCGAAGGAAGTCCAAAGTTTTGTTGCTGATACCATCAGTATTTGCCCTCAGGATCACAGCATAGTGGACAGTAGCCACCACACTATTCCTGTGCAAGAGCAAGCAGGGGCAAGGCAACGTGAATCTCTCTCCCAAAGGAATGAGCTCTATTCTTCCTTTTTTTGATGTGTTACCCATCCGATAAAACAGAGATAATGAAGTAGAGCTTCAGTTTATTCCAAGCGAGGGGCAGCGTGTCAGAAGATGTATGTCTACAGAGGATTCAAAACACTGGGGTTGAAGTTGCAGATTAAGGAAGACTGACACACAAGTTTTGTATAGGCTATAGATAAGAATCAACTAAGTCAAAAGCATCAAGAAAGTTATTTTTCACAGACACCACGAAGAGATGCTGAGAGGCAGGATTTGTTCTACTGACGAGAGTCTAAGGTGATCAGAACCTCACTGGCCAAAATGGTAACAACATTCAAAGTAAAACTCAGAAGGTACCACTCTAACTATCCACTTGCCTGGAGGTATCGCGGCTATAATGATGAATGTAGTATGGTAAATTTAGCAAAAATTGTCTAAGTGTGAAGTAATCTGTTGAGTTTACAACCAGGCCGAATTTCACTCGTGTCATGGGGAATCCCCCTTATGATTCAGGCCCTGTTCCCAGGCTCAACACGTGGCAGACATGTCAAACGTGGTTTTAAGAGCTGCACTGAGATCGCAGAGAACGTTTGCTGGTGGAAACGGCTCCTATGGAAGCCGGTGGGAGGAACACGGTTGTGCCAAAGGCTGACAAAAGAGGTAACTGATTTGGTCATAAAACGGCTCCAGTGAAGTCCATCCCGAGGAGCGCGGCAGGTGCTGGATTGGATTGTCAGCGGGGCCTTGTTATGTCCACCTTGAGTGCACAGATTTCTGAGGCCATACTTATCTTCCACTGGAGTGACATGAAATGCTAAATTCACATAAAACACTCACCTTTCACCATCCATATGTTCCCTAGAAATTATTTAGAAAATGCCAATATTAGTACATGAACATTTACTTTGGATCTTCTAAATATCATTAAAATACACACTTTCTTTCACAACTTACAATTTTACCTCCACAGTAACAAGGCAACGCAGAGGAACTTACCGGAACTTGAGCCCAAAGACTCCCTTAAACCCCGACAGCCCTTTAAATGCATCTTCAAGCTGATAAGATAGAATATGAAAATGTAATTTATCACTGTGGACTTCCAGAGCCCTGCTGGCCATGTGGACCTGAATTGTTACATCACGTCTGAATTAGCAGCTTAACAATAAAATCCTGGTTCAATCGGGCTGTTGTCATCTGGACCTCCATCTGGAGTCATAAATTTTATTTTCATTGAGTGTGTGATGAGCACAAAACCGCTAACCTTACAAAGCTTCAAAGGGCACCCAGACGTGCGAGAAAATGAGCGCAGAAATTTTAGCCGTCTTTCGCATCAAGCCTCTTTGCCAGCATTATCTACTGAGGTCCATCATGTGAGAACCCCTCCCCAAAAATCAACCGCATCCCTTTCTCAGGTTAATTCATGTCCCATGCAGCCATCGAGCAACCTGCCAGATTTTCTTTGGACCACAAAAAATGGGGAATGGTGTACATTTCATCTCCAGAGAGCAACAACGATTCAAAAACCCTGATGCTCCAATTCCAAAGCATGATGATTCACCATCCTGCGGAGTCAGCGGTTTTCTCTTAGACTTTATGCTGAGAGTTCCATAGTGAATAGTGATGACACTCCATAAGAATTCGTACATTTTTAACGTAAAGGACTGAAAACAGGACAAATGTGTTTTTTTTAAGTTTCCTGAACCACTTGAGGTCTCTCTTTGCCGCTGGACTTTGAAGTGTGTAAATGAGAAAGAAAAGGAATAAAACAGGTGTGGGAGGGAAAGAGGCAAAGAGGGGGCAGGCAGTGATGGGGAGCAGAGAGCTGGAGAGCTTGTTGTACCTTGTGTGTAAACTTCTGGGCCAGGTGCTGGTATCGGGTACTAGAGGGATCATTGAGGAAATCGCTGTGGGACCCCCCCTTCAGCCAGACACTGAGATGCACCAGCTCACTCACCAGGGGCTGCTCCGGCCACTACACAAAAAAGCAAGGAAAGCCGTACAGCACTGATCATCAACTGGCGGCCCGCGGGCCGAATCCGGCCCGCTGAGCCGTTCAATCTGGCCCGCGACTGGATTCCAAAATTGTGAGGATCAAAAAGAAAATAGTGGTCCACACTATTAAAGCAACTAAAAATAA
>JAODJU010000079.1:1199434-1221037 GCA_026776725.1 Gnathonemus echidnorhynchus
ACAAAAACTGGTTAGAGGGGGGGCCCCCAGTGAATTTTTGCTTGGGGCCCCAACAGACCCTAGGATCGCCTCTGATGCAGATGTACTGGCAAATGCATTTGGGTTCTGCCAGTTCTGTGGACCCAGTCTGGGTGTTAGGACCAGAAGATCATGACACCCAAGCTTAAGAGTGGCACTTACTGGTGGAGGGGCACCAGACCCTAGGTGGGGGGGGTCCTTCCTCATTTCTTGTGTTTTAACTACCCTGGTTGGCTAATCAGATTAGAGACCGTAGAATGGCTAGATGAGATCCCCATCTGGCTCTGTGATCACCAACACTTGATAACCATGCTACACGTGCATTTAGATTAAGAACAGTTCCCTTTGACTGAGAAACTAGTCTCTAAACCACTCTCTAAGGCTTTATACAAATAAATGACACACTTTCTAGACAGGTAATAAGATGTGATTTTGTAATACATTCACCATTTACAAACACACACACACAAAAGGCTTCACTATCACAGACCCATGAACCTCCAAATTCATCATATTTCTGAGGATTGCCATCATTCTCAGATGATGCCTCGGTGCCCCCCCCATCCCCTTTGGACACTGTGAGCCTGTTTTCAAATCAGTGTAAGAAAGAGCCTTCCACACAATTTTACTTAAAGAAAATTGGTGCAAATCCCAAAACATAATCTCTGCACAGTTAATTCATCAAAGCAAAACCCTAATGGACTCATACAAGGTTCAATCATTCATGACACAACAACGTGTGTTTGAAGCTTAAGAGGCTTCCTGTCAAACTGACCATGCACTGATCCTCCAGGCAATTCTCCATCCTGGAGTTAACCAACCTCCACACCCCCACTGCAGACCCTGGCTGGACCAAAAGGGAGCCAGATCAATCCTTTTTCGCATCCAGCAGAGAGGAGGAACAAACAGGACCACCATGTAAATCAATCAGTTCAGTCATTTCAGCTGTTTTATTTAGGAGCGTGTTTTTGGACAGGGAAGGACTTCTTCTTCCTTCCCTGTTGACAGAATCACAGTTTGCAATCAGTTACACCATCAAAGGCAAAAAGGCAAGAAATCAGGGTCAGAAAAACCTAGAGGAGCTATGACAGAAAGATCAAACACCATGTTCCATCAGTCCTTCAAGATTTTTTATTATTTTATATATATATATATATATATATATATATATATATCTTCCTGAGTAAAAAAGAAAGGTAAAAGAAGCAGTAGGCTAAACGGAAAGACTTCTTTAACCCTCAGGTTCTTGACAAACTACAAAGAGCCATGGAATGTAAATTCAAACTTTTGTCTTGTTGAAGTATTTCAATTAACATTAACTCTTCACAATAAAAAAGACCATTTATTTAAAAAAATGTGTTTAAAAACTACAGCGAAATTATTTTAACAGAGGAACCAGTCACTCGCTTGGGAATAAAATCCGGGTTGTTGGGTGCTGAATAGTTCCAGGCACGGCAGTTTAAGGCATGGGGGGGCTGGCCAAGAAGTGGATTAAGAGCTCACCATGGGAGGCTGGATGGAGCCCCCCAAGCAAGGGGGGGTCAAGCTGAAAGCTTCAGATCCCATTTGACACAAAGCATTTCAGCAAAACTGAACAACTGTGTTTACTAAAACCAACCTACGGCTTCATTAGATGTAGCTAACCCCCCCCCCCTGGCCCCCGGTAGGCCAGCACACTCAAAGCCACAAATACACATGAATCCCAACAGCAATAACAAAACATGAAATACTTAATAATACAACTTAAACCTGGTCATCCAAATGTTTATTCTCAAATCAAGGCAGAACACCATAATCTGAAGTTTAAAAGAGACATAAATATTTTTTAAAATATCTCATAAAATAAGTCAAGTCTGTCCTTTTGTAGACGCTAAGGACATTTTCTGTGAACCTTCCAAGAAATCTAGCACCATGGTACGCTGTATACAAAAGTGTGATATATAAATAAATCATCCTCTATGTATAAACAATGACTAACTATATACAGGCGTTGAATAAGGGGCATTATCACATATATAAAAAGTGTCTCACATAGACGGCTGCACTTTACATAACCAGACACGGGGGGAAAAAAAAAACAGGAGGTTTGAGTTTATTATTTTTGTCCAAAAAAACTGGACTTTAATGGTCAGAAACATGTGCTTGGGCGCAATACGAATCGCCAAGCGAGAGTACACCCTAAGGCGGCCATCTCGCACTGCTCAAGTCGCACTGCTCAAGTCGCACTGCTCAAGTCCCGCCCCCTTGCTTCCTGTACAGCTGAACCACCAGCTCGCGAATCTGGTGCCGCTTCATCCGCACCCGCTGCCGGGGAAACCAGCGCTCCAGGCGTAGCGGTAAGTCGAAGTGCACCACGGGGTTCTGGGGGGGGTTGACATCAAGCACAAATTAATTCAGCAAGACAATTATTCCCCTTTTGCTGTCACATGCCAGTTAAACTGCAAACACCAGCACAGAGTGGTTGGTAAAACCTCGAGTTGTTCTACCAATGAAAACATCCTGTGAGAGTGCGATTGAAAAGTCGTAGCCTATAGATGCTCGACTGTGAATGTGTCAGGTCCAATGGGAGGGTGGGCAGCTACCTGCAGGAAGCTCTCAGCATACTGCAGCAGGTAGAGCCCGCAGTCGCTGCTGTTGTCCTGCAGGGGGACCCTGCAGTGAGACCCGAACACCCGCTCTGCAGTGAAGCCGCGAGCATTCCCCCGCCGCACTTCCCACTCCACCTCCAGGTACCTGGGGGAGGCAGAGACTTCAGGACTGACAGAGGACACGCTGCTCCTCTGAGATACAGCAAATACTTTCAGCAGAATCAATTCCAGAAAGCGGCCCTTCTGTTGTACCTTCGAACAAAGTGCGCAGCCTAAAAGATTTCAGCAATATAACCATCAAACCACAAGTAAAATTAGATTTAAAAAAACAGCAAACATACATCTGGATATTAAGGAAAATAATAAAACAGTAACAGGGGCGGCACGGTGGTGCAGTGGTTAGCACTGTTGCCTCACACCTCTGGGACCCGGGTTCGAGTCGCCGCCTGGGTCATGTGTGTGGAGTTTGCATGCTCTCCCCGTGTCGTCGTGGGGTTTCCTCTGGGTACTCCGGTTTCCCCCCACAGTCCAAAGACATGCTAAAGCTAATTGGAATTACTAAATTGCCCATAGGTGTGCATGTGTGAGTGAATGGTGTGTGAGTGTGCCCTGCGATAGGCTGGCCCCCTGTCCAGGGTTATTCCCTGCCTCGTGCCCGTTGCTTCCGGGATAGGCTCCAGACCCCCCGTGACCCAATAAGGATAAAGCGGGTTGGAAAATGGATGGATGAATGGGTAAAACAGTAACAGCACGTGACACTCCACACGACGGTCGTGGGAGTTTTACTTGCACAAAAATCTTTGTTCCTTCAGCCCTCAGAATATTTTTGTGTGAGTGAAACTCCCATGAGCCAAAAAGATGCGCTCACTCTCGTAAGAGTGTGAAGATCTGCTCGTGCCGGGACAGCTTCAGGGAGTCCATGACCAGGATGCAGGGCCTGAGGAGAGGCAGAGAAGCATCACGTCAGTGCTCAAGGGGGCAGTGAGACGCCTTGGTCTCTAGTACACCAATCACAGTCAAGATCACAAGGCAAATAGTACACCAATCACAGTCAAGATCACAAGGCAAATAGTACACCAATCACAGTCAAGATCACAAGGCAAATTCAAGGATTTCCTTTACCTACGTGCATCCGCCACAGAAAAGAACACAAACGTCATGACAGCAAGAAGGGGAGATGCCGGTCTCATCATACACGAAGCTTGATTAACATGGAAATGCATATGTAGTACAGTATTAGACGTATTACAGTTAATGTGGCCTTGTCTTGCCTTACCTCTTGCAGACGGTTTTCCTCTGACATCCCAGTTGCGTACATTCCTACAAGGAGGCCAGAATACAAAAAAAGTGACCTTCAGAATGTACCCATAATGCAAAGCAGTGCTCAGTTTCACCTTTCAGCATATACAGGGCAGGAAATGACAGGGTCCTTAATTACCGGCAGACTGCTGGGTGTCCCCCGTGCCACGCGCAGACCTGACTCCGGACCACCTGCAGGGGGAGACAAACCCCCCACATCAGCGCAACAATTTAATTCATCAAAACTTGGCCAAAGAGAGAATGAACAGGGAACCATTCGTATCAGGGGGACACTGAACAGAACATGGCAAACACTGGCCTTCCAGTGAGCCGAGTGCAGTGTACTAGGTCTCAGCCAAAGTGGACGGCGCATGTTCTTTGTGAACGGCAAGCGATGAACTCTGGAGACACGTCTGTCTCAGACAGACTCCCAGAAACGGCAGATGGGCAGGGCTTTAACCCCCAGCACAGAGCACTCAGCCGTCGCATCCTGGGAACAAGTTATAAGCGCAGTAAAGGTTTTATTTCCCTCTCTAAACTCGGCACCCCCCCATCCATCACAGGCTAAACCGCCACAGCCGACCATCTCCTTACACGTTACATGGGAAGCAGGTTTTAATCAACGGCACACATGCTATCCCTGGTAGGCATAGCTCAGTAGTCAAAAGGAGACCCCCCCAAATCAAAAACGCACGTAGCACACGCACAGAGCAGAGACCTACAGTGTGTAATATCGGGGGGGTTCTTAGGTGAAAAGTGACCTTTACACGTCTCTCCCCCCCGTCTGACGTCAGCAGAGGCAGAGTTGGATTCCGCGGTCTCCTTTCCGTCACCGGTGGCCGGGCCCGCAGCCTGGAAGCGCCTTTTCTTCTCCACACCGCCGTTCCCATGGGCAGATTGGATTCCCCAATCCTCACGCACGGGGGCTTCCAGCCAAGGGAAGCAGATCACCACCAGATACCAGTGGGCCCTAGCGAGCACACAGAGAATGAAGGCCATTCAACAGTTACGTCTCTTCATAGACAGAATGCCAACACACTGAGGAGACAATAGGTACTACATGAAACCTCATGAATAACTATAAAATATTACAAACAATTAATCTAAATAAGACGCTTAACATTAGCTTCTAATAAGAAAAATCAAAAACCCCATCTAAAACCTCCCTAAAGCTGGTATCTGTCTTAGGGAGTTAATAGAGTGACACTGAAAGTGTCCTGCAGATAAATCCTCTGCTGTAAGTAAAAAAAAAGATTTTCGTCCATTTGTTATGCCACTTATTTGAAGAAAAGAAAAAAAAAAAACACACACACTCACTCTTGATTGACAGGCAGAAACAGGAAGTCCTTATTAAAAATGTCCACATTACGGGTCCAGGTTCTAACCCTGTGGTGTCGTCTGCGCTTAGGCCTGAGAGAGGAGAATAGACATCAGAAATGAAAAACCATCAGGGTCTCCCCCCCCCCCCCCATCGCCTCATAAACAATGGTATGACCCACGCCCAAATTGGGATCTTTCTTACGAGACACCGGCTTCCTCCTCCCCAGCACCGCCTCGCCGGGTGAGCTGCTTGTAGAAGAAGCTGCTGAAGATGTGTGATCGCTCAGCCATCCCCTTGGGAGCCTTCTCCAGCATCAGGTACCTGAGGAGATAAGCTTTACGGCTCAACACTCCATTTCCAACATGCTTCACGCAACATAGCTCAGGACAAACGGCACTAACTTCAGGTAGAAATCAATGACAACGTCATTCAGGAACTCGCCGCTGTTCAAACAGTCCAGGTCTTCCACCCTTACAGTGATTCCCCCTTTGGACGGAGGCGGGGGATACTGAATCAACCTATAGTGAGAAATTAATATCCATGTCAATGGCCAACAGCGAATCAGCACAAAGACGGGACGGGATCTCCATCAGGGCGCCCTACCTGCGCGATGGGCTGAGTTCTTGGCTGGCGGATATGCCCGCTCGCCTTAGACTGCGCCGGGTCAGACCCCCAAGCTGAGGACACTGGGGGAGACAGAACAGCCAATAAGAAAGCAGGGCCAGGAGGAGGATGAAGGCTTCAATTCAAGAGGGTCACTAACCCACGAAGTTAACTCAACCTGGTCCTGCTTGTCTAACGCAGGGGAGGACTTGCTGTCCAGGAGGGGGAGCAGCGTTTTGGCCCAGGAAGAGCTCTGCACCAGGGCAATGGCCCGATCCCGGGAGAGAGCGAGCCTCAGAGTCAGCCTCGCACAACGCTGGCCCATCGCGTCCAACAGAGAGGCCAACAGAGCCCCCTGCAGGCCATCAGCAGACTCCTTCAGCGTGAGGAGCAAAAATGGACAGGCTTGCTCTGCAGAAAAACAAGACCGTGAAACATCTTTGTGAAAAAAATAGTGCATTTCCTTTTTAACATCCATATAGTCCTTCATGAAGCACATCACTATGAACCCGAAGAAGTCCTTAGGAACCTCTCTTCCCAAAAGCATTAGCAGACTCAGTGATACGTGATTTTACACGACACACATGATGGTGACAGCAGGGGCAGCCGACCCTTTTCAGAGCAAAATCTGATTTTTCTGTCTCCCTCCTTCCCGTTCAGACAGATACACCAGATACGGGGCCCCCTGGCGGCCACTGGGCCCTAAGCAGCCACTTAGTTCGCTTCCGCCAGCCCTGGTGACAGATTGGAGGGTCCTGGTACAGCAGACAAACCCACATTATACTCATACTTCTTTGCTCAACTGAATGTTAAGCTCATTATTCAGCCAATGATTTTTTCCATTTCAGTGAATTCGCATCAATATGCAAACAAAACAGCATTTGGGAACCATATTGAAAAATTCCTCACGCCAAGCAAACTGTGCAATACAGTCCTGCTGGAAGGAAACCTGTCAAATCCAAGACCTTCTGGATAATGGTATTTGGTAGCGATAGCCAGTTAAAGCTATCATCAAATTCGTTAGAAACTTGGCTAATGAAACTGACAGCCACACTGCGTGTGACAGACACTTTAAAAACAGAGCTTCCGACTTGACGATAACATGGTTACCCACATCTCACCATCATGTGCTGCGCCAGAAATATCAAAGTGGCAAACGGAGCAGGTCATGGAGGTCTCAAAGGTCACGAAGGTCAGGCACTATGAGCTCACCTGGCCGCCCGACGGGCCTCAGCGCCGACAGCTCCTGCTGGACGAGCCTCGCCTGCGCGTCGGACACCCACAGGAAGAGGAGGACGGCACCGGGCTGCCCAGCCCACGTACCATACCCACGTAGCTCCGAGGGCACCAGAGCCAGTGATGCCACTGCCTCACTCGAGGGATCTATGTACACGAGAACAGAAGAGGCAGGGTCACAGAGGGCAGGCCAATTATCGAATTTTAATTCCAATTACGATTTCAGCTTCCAGCGATTATCAAAACAAAACGATCAAGATAAAATGTAGCACAGTATTTGTTTTATTTCACAATGATGCTCCTGTTTTATCCTGTGTTATAAACTAAGGCTGAATTAAATTTTGAGTTCAAGGAAATCCACCGTTTAAAAAGTTTAATAAATACGATATTTCCAGTTAATGACTAATCGTGTTAAATAATCGTGATTACTGTTGAACAATGTTGACCAAAATAATGGTGATTATGATTTTCGCCACGATGGCGCAGCCCGACAGTTACGTCCTGCAGGCTCAAACATCCAGAAGACGCCAAGGCTGGTTAGCAGTGAAACAAGCAGCCCCTTGATTGATCGATTCGCCACGTTACACTGTATTATCCTCAAGCCAAAAACAGTGCTGTGCTCTTCAAATAAACAGTTCGGCACTGACGCTGGGAGCCGCTCAGCCAAAAGTAGCGCTGAGTGAGTTTACACTGAAGTGAAGCACTCAGGCAGAAAAGTGTAAACACACCGTCAAAGGCACATTGCTCACTGGGATAACCTCGGTACTGCAGCACGTCGTCCAGTATAGCTCTGGGGACTGCTGGATGTCCTCATTTATAGGAACAATAGCAGATACTTCATCAGAACAACAAAAACTAAAGATTACCTTTCACAGTTACAATTAGGCAGTCCGCTGTGACCTGTAGGGAGGAGATAAAAAGGGGGTGCAGAATTACTAGGTACATGAAAGCTTGTTAACAGGATACGAAGCAAAGCCGTAGGGAGGACAGACACCGCCCCATGGAGCCTGCGAGAGACTGCCATTAAGGGCAGTCACATGACAAATTGGAGAGCCAATCAGAACGACCTCAAGAGCCACGGCCCAGCCTGACCAGAGCGAGTCTGCAGCAGAACCAAACAGACCCCTTAGACACGCAGGGCCGAATGAAGCCCGATTCACGCTGCTTTACCTAATTAATAAACTTGGCGTCATTTTTCACAACCTTGTTATATCGACACCACAGTAATGCCGTAATTGCTCATTAAAGCAAAACCAACCAGCCGGTGCTTTACTTTTAACGGGTTTTCATCCTTTGAAGCATAAAACTCGAAATCAAATACTGTAGCGAGCAGAGGGCTGCTTGAGCCTGCCCTGCGACGTGTCTAAATAATCAGGACAATATGGGCGGCGCAGGCCCCGTTTAGACAAACTCGGGTGTTTCCAATTAACCGCAAGAAAACAGCTGCGCTAGACGCTGGGTCGCCCCTTCTAACTTCGTGCCACGATTTGCACCCATCACATCTGACACGCTGTGAGAAAGACCCGGGCGTCGATGCTATCGTCCAGCAGACCTGGCATCTGGAGGACGGTGGGCAAACGGCACACACTGCAGAGCCAGTATCTCCAGGGCAGGAAACAGCAGCTTCTGCCCCATTTCTCCACTAAATGGAAATGCTCCTACGTTTCTGACACTTTCAGGATTTGTTGGAGAGTCGCCCGGCACCACTTCTTCCACGGGGCAAAAGCAGCCTCACCATGATGTTTCCATTAGCTTCAACCACTGCTCCCCCTGCATGTAGAGTCAAGAACTGCAGCTCCACCAGTGAGGACTCCTCACTGTAGTTTTCGGTGCTTCCTGTCGGCCCTCCCGCTCTCAGACCTGAAGCTGATGTCCTGGACTCCTACAAGGGGAAAAAATGTGCAATTCAAACCCTTATGCTTGACTGTAGACTACAGATAGCACCACACTCAAGGCTAACGGGCTGTTCCAAGTCGGTCCTTGATGAGGGGGGGTTCAGGTGGAGGTTCCATCTCCTCAGGAGCAGCATAGCCCTGCCCCCTGCTGGTCACATAACCTCAGTGCACCCAAGTACTTGCCTTTCACAGATCCCAGCATTTTAGACAATCCATACCAATTCACCGAGCTGAAGCTTCACCTACATCAAATTCAATTCAGCCATCCAGCCCCACATTATACAGGGAAGAATCGCAGGAAAGACTGAACACGAAAACCACATCTGTGCATGTTCTTGGTTTTTAATGAGGACTATCTTTCTAGCTTAAAGATCCAAAGAGGGCACAAAAAGTAAAAAGCACAGGCCTCCAAACCGGCCCTGTAATGCACACAAAGGCATCCGCTCTGCACTCCAGCCAAGGCGATGCTGAGACACCAGGTACTATCAACACAGAGAAGCACAGTGAGTAAGCAAAAGCGAAGTATGCATCACACAGGACAAGGCGATGCAACCCAACCCTAAGGCCCCGCCGAGAACATCATGCTATACATGGTAAAATATTTCACTGAACACATTAAACATTCGTGACCACAGATTACATTTTGCCACAGGACATTTAAACCATTTAAAATGGCCAGTAAATAAGTATTTCCAGCAAAGAACGACCATAAACCATAAGAAACATCTGCGCAGAAACATTCATGAACCATTTAAGTCCTAGTTTCAGGACCTGAAGTTACATTGTATAACTGATCCCAGAGCAGTACCTCCTGCCGCTGGTCACATACCGGACGCGTGTCCCTCTTCTCTGTCTGTGGCCCCGCCCCCTTCTCAGCAGCGAGCTCATCCTTGGATTCTGGCGCGCTACGACTCCGCGAGATCCCATGGCGCTGACTCCGCCCATCTTCCTCCACCTCCTCCTCATCGCTGGACAGCACAACTGCGAGAGATACATGTCACTCAGAACTGGCGCGTATGTGGGGGACACCACTTAAAATAAAAAAAAAAAATTTAAATCACACATTCACCTTCACTCCTACTACAGTATAAACTGACACCAGATGAAGAGCTTGTTTCATGTCAGAACTTTATTTTCAATGGATTTGGTGGATCACACGCACCGTAGTTAATCAGCCAGCGAATGACTATCCCAATATACTCTGATCTTTATTCTACTAGAGCAGCAAAGCTTCATGGGAAATAGCAGGCTTATACCATGATGCTGCCTGTTTAACACTGACATCTTGGTACAGGCGTGCTTCTTCATAAAGTTATATGCTGCTGGAAAGAAGATCATTAAACACACACACAGACACACACACACACACAGCAGAAGAGCAGATAATCTGCAGAGCACAAAACAATTTGACTCCCCAAATACAACTGAACAGAAATGTGTCCTGGAGGTTTTCAGATTGTGTTTCTCCAAAGGACAGCAGGCCAGCTCGCTGTATGAAACATCACCCAGTGACAAACAAATATATCAGTTCTGGGTAGATTTCCCCTTCTAATGACTCCCAGAGCCCCCACCCTGCCAAGCAAACATTCGGGTTTTTACAGATACTGCATCATTTATACTCAGAGGCACTAAATAAAGGCTCGTCCTGCAGCCACTATGACCCCTATGGGGGACCGTGACATTGCTCTGGTGACTTAATGGACTTTGAAGGAGAGTCAAGAACGATTATGATTCCTATAAGGTTCCAAAACACTAGACTCCAGACCACAGGGTTACTGATTTTACAGGCCCTGCTGGTACAGAACACCAGTATTTGGAGGGAAAGGAACGGCCACCAGCCATAAACCACGGCAGAAAAAGAGAGTAGAGAGCAGTGGATTTTGAAGGGGCCGTGTCAAAACACCATTAGTTTTAAATGCAATTTCAGCATCTACACAAGAGCTGAAGGCATGAGATTAAAAAATAAATCAAAATGTTGCATTCCTGCATCAAGATTTAGCATGTGCTCATCTGCCACTCAGCTGACAGCCCAGGTACACCCAGCACCAGGGACAGCGCCCCTTACGGGCTTTAAGGGATCTGGACCTGCTTTCAAAGCCCCTTCCCTTCAACAGCTCAAATCCGGAGAAACTGCCGGTGGTCCAGCCACACTAGCATGGCCAGAGTATGTAAAATGCCCACATAACAACTGCTTGGGTGCCTTTTGGGGGAGAGCAGAGTTGGTGAATAACCAGAACCACTCCCCGAGTCAAAATGAAGATACCTGCCACCCGTCGCAATATACACCCTGCCCACCGACAGCAGCACTGAGTACAGAAAGTAGTGCCACCCCTGATACTTCTCCAGGCAAAACCCACCTAAGGCAACATACTCATTTATTTTCTTAATCAATAATACAACTCGTCAAGCAGAAATGATGAGGTGCTTCCGGAATTATTATCTGTTTGTGGAGGACAGCAGCATGAACCAAAATGCCCTGGGCCTCCTGAATCTCCAGATTAAAAAACGAGCAACAAAAAGGCACATCCTGGAGAGAGCGCCGGCGGGCCGGGCCGATACTGACCCCAAACACTCTGCCAGATGACACTTACTTGGCTCAGTGGGCCTCAGTGAAGGTTTTCTAGGCCGGCTGGGAGGGAACACCTTCTCCACCTGGAGTCGACGTCTCTGGGAAGCACTGCTGACCCGCTTCGGGTCCTTTCGCAGCAGCAAGGCCACTTCACTGCCTTCCACCGAGCCTGCAGGTGCTGCCAGGGAAACCCGCTTATCGACAGACTCCTCGCCCCTCGTCCGGCTGGGGTGGTGTGGGGCACTTGACCTGGGCAGCCCAGTGGGGTTCGAAGACTCCACTGTGACCCCCTTGTCCTCTACTTTCATCTTGGGCCCCAAAACAGCCCTTCTCTCTCTCTCTTCCTGCATGCAAACACACACACACGTACGCACACACACACACAAAAACCCGGGGTGAACACCAGATCTACAGAGGCATCCGTCCACCACTTTGTGCAGATTTAGTTAAACCACTCACACAAACCTACCCTTTATATTTACACAAATTAATTTAGCAGATCAGACATAACAGGCATAAATTCATCTAGAAATCTACTCTGTCTAAAACTGGAAGAAAGGAAGGGTTCACATCTTCACTGAATGGCTGAAAGTTCCTACACCAACAACCCAATTCCCAGGCTCTACCTCCTTGACTTCATCAGAAGGAAAGGATCTCTTCGATTCTCCAGGCGAGGAGCCGCTGTATTCTAATATCATCTTCTCTCCCACTTCTCGTTCTTGTTCCAGCTGGAGAGAACCTGGAGGAATGAAGGAAAAGGATCAAGAGTAACAAGTGAAAAGAACCGTTAGCAGGTTGCGGGCGTTTCTCCAAGATGGACGTCCAAAGGTTGCTGGTTCATATACCCTTGAGTAGTGTTTACAAAAAAAAAAAAAAAGAGAGAAAATAAAAACAAACAGTCCCAACCACGAGTACACAGTAAACAGCCCAGGCACTGCAGCACAGGTGGTAAGTGTGTAGTGAGCTCAGCCAAGCCAGGGCACAGATCCCCAGATGGAGAAATGTGGCAGAAAGTACACAGACAGAGAGAACATCTGGGCTTTAAACAGGTCCAGAAAGTTAGGGATTGTTTATTTACTTGAGAGCCTCAGAACATAGAGAGCACATTACGACATGTATTCACCGTCTGATAAACGAAGCAGCAACCTACAGCACCAGTGAGAAACACAGCAGGGAAAATTCAGAACAGCCCCAGCGAGGACAGTATTTGTTTTAGAAGTTGTCACTTAATATCGCCCTGCACGGTTACGGCTTTCAATCTAGATCACATCTCACGGTTAGATCAGAATGTTCTTGAGACGCCGGATCCCAATAATCCTGAGTGGATAAACTTAGTGAAAACACATGGATGGACAGTTTAATCGACTCCATGCTGACTACTCTGCCCCTTTTCAATTTCTCACCCCTTGATGCTACAAAAAAATAAAGAACAGAGCACATTGTTACACTGCACCACCTCCCCAGTAACTGAGCATGATGACCTCTGACCCTGGTCGACGCTACGCAGGAATTCATTCGCTCTCACCTCTCAGTCCCACGCTGCTTCTCCTCCCCTTGGGCGAGGAGGGAGCCCCCTGCAGGTTCTCATCCTGGCACAACGTGTCTGATGCCCTTTTGGGCCGGAACCTGGAACGCAAACTCTGAGCGATGAGCGCAAACGCCCAGCAGCGCCAAGACGCAGCCGCCGTGAATGACCGCTGGATTCTACCTTTTCAGTGGAGAAGACTGAGCACGAGGAGGGAGGGGCCGGCGTGGCGACGTCTGCACCCAGGTATCTGAACAGGGCTGGGGCGTCGTCCCCTTGTGCCGGGTCACAGGGTCATTCTGCAAGCTGCTCACATGTAACCGTACAGCCTCGCTATGCATTTCCTGTGGGGGGGCCACCTTCAGGACACCCAGAAGTGCTACCCTGTAGACAGAAGACAGGCACACAGGCTAAACATCATGGAAAGGTTGGGCAGCTTCATTTCAACCAACTGGTCCACTATGCAGTAATGTGCCCTAATGCAGTACCTGTATTTTGATTCTTTTTAACCCATGCCCCTTTGCACTAAAACATTTTCTGATCTGTGTGCACCACCTGGTGGACACTAAAGAAATGCGCAAGGCTGAAGGACAATATGGAAGAATCACAGACCAAAATAGCTGAACACATCTGATAAACAGATGCAGGGAGGGCGGAAGCAGGAAAACCCTAAAGTGCATGTTTTCAGTAGCATCACCTTGGGCTTATGGTGGGGACTGTGAACTGAGAGCAGGAAAAGACTCGGAATCATTACGGAGTGTGTGGAGAGGGCCGATAAACATGCTTAACAGAGAGACTGCCACATGCATTAACTTCCCGAGTGTCCACAGGCCGAATAAAGGCACTCGACCTACAGAGAAGTCCAACACCAAGGCGTTACAACACTTGCCTGTCTGTTCTGCTGGCGTTAGACATCTGGCTGATGTCTGAGGATCTTGTACCATCTAGCTGACCCAGTCCTCTTGACCTCCTGCGACCCTGAGACAACCGGCCCCACTGTACCTGCTAAGGACATCAGATAAGAGATCTAAAAGTGGACTTTACAGAAATTTTTAAAAATCCGTCTGAATGAAAACAAGAGAATCTTCTTTTTCAGAACACAGGTAAGGCTCGTGCAGGATCACCTTGAGGCTGCTGGCCTCCGGGAGGCGGGAAAGTGGAGACTCCATCTGGACTCCAGCGCCACTGGCAGGAAACCTCCTCTTAGGGATTCTGAAAGTGTTCCCTAGCTTAACATACATGAGACACAGCATCAACACCAAACACCCTGTTTACAACCAAACAGCAGTTAGTGAAAAAGGTGAATGATGGCTATTATTTCATCTAATGACGATAAGATCAATCATTCTGTAATTATCGTACAGTCCAGCCTGTTATCAAAAGTCAGAAATATACCTACACTGGGAACAGCCAACCTATCTGAAGAGGTCTTCCCCTGGTCCATCACAAGAGCAGTCATGGCAAACTCAGCTCCTTACCCACACTGCACCTGCTATGACCGAAGACAAGCAGTGGCTAAATGTCCCGCTCACAGACAGAAGTGTTTGCTGCACAGCGCTGCCTTGTGGACGCTGGGAAAAATCCTAAAATGCTCTGGGGTCCTATAAGTCACAGATCCTGGAAGTCAATGATTTCAATGGATACGTACACATTTAACAGCTTCAGCAATATATTCTGTAATTTATACCCTGTAATTTAAACTGTAATAATGCTAATTTCCAACTCGGCGGGAATTGAGTTTTCGTCCTCTCCTACCATAACCTATCGCAAAGCAAGGCGATTCTTCTTCCTTTTTCGCCACGAACATGTAACGCCATTTCATAACCGTAGCTGTATTAGGATCAGCTCATTTTCAAGTCCAGTATTGGCGTAATCATGTGAATTGGTTATGAAATACAGCAATTAGGCCTATATTAAATACAAGATGGTCTTGATAGAAAAGTTTGGAAACAGGACATTAGGAGCCTCGCTTTTGAGTTACTAATTTAGCTTTTATATATCAGCGAAGGAAGAAAAAAAACTGTTAGCATCCCAGTTTCCACCGTGTGCCCGGATAATTAAAAACGAAAATAAAACGGTAACATTATTTAAACGTCTTGTCGTACAATACTAATGAACCTAGGCTAAATATGTTGAAATGGTGACAAGCTTTGAACGAACGTTAAATTCATGTTGTTTTAATTTTTGTGGCGGCTTGTTAGCCATCTGTCCAACTACATTACTGCAAAATCCGACTCCGATTATCTTGTATCAAGAGAAGGCTTTGACAAGTGTATTTAACAATTATACCTACCAGACGTCGAAGGTAGGGTAAGAAACATGTATATAAATTAAAGGTAAAACTATCTGCACATCCCACACACTCGTATAAAGATACAAAGCAATGCCATACATTACAGTCCATAGATACAAGAAACAACAAAATCTGTTTATTGCGGAAGTACATTCTTCTTTGTTTATGCCGGTATAACCGTGACAGGGCTGGACCTTTGGATTTGACGCCTTCTAGCGGCCTGGAGTGCACTGCACAGGTAAAAACGCAAGCTGAGAGGTCGCAGACAGAGCCGTCGGTAGCCGTTACATAACATATAGGCTTACCTATAATCTGCGAAACAAACGGTAAAATTTGTCGACCTGGGTGCTGGGGTTTTATCTTGGGGTTACTATCCTGTACCAGATCGGGTGCTCCGCAACAAGTTGTTTCAGGCTGGTGAAATTAAAAAAAAAATGAAAATTTGTTTGTGCGGGTAATATCATGATGACGATTATAATGATGATTGTGATAATGATGATAATAATGATATGAATATGAATAGCGATATAATATTTCCTGACGTACAATTCGGCTAACAGCAATGAGTGTTTTGTCCATTATTCTTTATGTGGTCATTAAAGAACTGTAGTTCTGACATTTAAAAAAGCGTGACCAACATAACGTTACTACATTGCGAGTTACCTCTTTTTTAAAATTCTCACTGTGAAAATTGAATGACCAAACCTCTAATTTAAATATGTCTAAACAGGATAAGTACAATATGTGAAAGTTTTGAGACACCTACAGGAACCTTTATGACATCTCATTCTAAATTCACAGGCATTGATATGGATTTGGTCCCCCCTTTGCAGCTATAACAGCTGCCACTCTTCTGGGACAGCTTTCCGTGTGATTTTGGAGTGTGTCTGTGCGAATTTTTTGCCTATTCATCCAGAACGGCATTTGTGAGGTCAAGCACTGATGTTGGGCGCAAAGGCCTGGCTCACAATCTCCATTCTAGTTCACCCCAAAGGTGTTCAGTGGGGTTGAGGTCAGGGATCTGTGTGGGCCAGTCAAGTTCTTCCACACCAAACCCCCCTAACCATGTCTTCATGGACCTTGCTTTGTGCACTGATGCACAGTCATGCTGGAACAGAAAAGGGCCTTCCCCAAACTGTTCCCACAAAGTTAGAAGCATAGAATTGTCCAGAATGTCTTGGCATGCTGAAGCATTAAAGGTTCCCTTTATAGGAACCACGGAGCCTAGGCCAGTCTCTGTAAAACAGCCCCATACCATTATCCATCTTCCACCAAATTTGACAATTGGCACAAAGCAGTCAGGCAGGTAACGTTCTCCTGGCATCTGCCAAACTCATCCATCAGACAACTGGACAAAGAAGCACAATTCGTCACTCCACAGAACATTTCCACTGCTCCAGAGTGCAGTGGCGGCATGCTTTACACCACTCCTTCTGAAGCTTGGTATTGCCCTTGGTGATGTGAGGCTTGCATGCAGCTGCTCAGCCATGGAAACAACAAAATCTGTTTCGGCACTCACCGCAGCCTCCCCCCATCCCACGCCTTCGCCGCTTCATACCCCCAGCGTGAACAGGCGGGTCTGTGACCAGCGCCTCTGGCTGCAGGACCGGATGGCTGTTTGTCTATGCTGGACTACCTCCACCTCCCCATTTCCCTCCCCTGTTGCAAGTCACGACTTTTTATGTTGTAAGGTGTAGTGACCATGTGCTTATGTTGCTGAGGTGTTTTTTTTTCTGTTCCTACATTGTACTCTCTACTGGAGTACAGTCTGGGGGCTGTTTTTTTATTCTCCTCCTCTCTCCTCATGTAATTCTGTTTTTTCTCTGTTCTTCCTATATCCCCTGTCTTCCTGACCTACCCCCTATAATGTGATGTTTGTGTATATGTATGGTCAGGTTGATCAGGATACATTTCACTGCATGTTGTACCTGTATAACTATGCATGTGACAAACAATAATAAAGAAAGAAAGGAAAGAAAGAAAGACCACTGGTGGCTTTTATGCACTATGCATCTCAGCACTCGGCAACCCTGCTGTTACTTTTTGTGAGTTTTTGTTGCTTCTAAATGCTTCCATTTTGTAATCATACCACTTACAGTTGACCATGGAATATCTAGAGAAGAATTTTCACAAAGTGACTTATTGCAAAGGTGGCATCCTATGACTGTAACACGCATATCTTTCACATATGTTTGTAACCCTGACTGCATGGCTGGGTGCTTGATCTTATACACCTGTGGCAATGGCTCTGAATGAAGCACCTAAATTAAATTAAGAGGTGCGTCCCAATACTTTTGTCTATATGGTATAACTTTGCTTAGAATTGCCTAGCAAGTTTTTGCTCCTGCAGTTCATCAAATAGAACATTGCGTCAACAACGTAAATCAAGGCCCTTCCCTTCACTATAAATGGCTGTAGATAAAAACGTCAGATTATCTGACTGATGAATGTGTACATTTTTGATTCGCGGGTTACATCCGGGTTTACAAGTTATGTAGGTGTTCAGCATTCACATATTCTCCGAGCGTAGATTATGCTGAGGTGAGTGGAGAGGCGCCCCTTGGCACGAACCCTGTAGATGCTTCTTTGAAATGAGGATAGAGGTGCCCGTGATGCGCAGAGCCGGATGCGCGCAGGTTAACCTCGAGCCTTTCCGCAGCGGCGGCGAGGAGGCGCGCGTTCACACAGAGGCGTTCAAAGGTTGGCGAGGTGCTTGTGGAGTATCTGTCTCTTATTTTCCGGGAACCTGCTGGTGTAGTAACTTTTTACCAGATATTACAAAAATGCCTACAATCATTACCATTTTACCCCCTCGACCGTAGTGTTTGGCAGAAGAATGGATGATTAACATTTCGGATTTAAGAAGACCAAAAAAGCTACGCAAGGACATAATAATAGGTAAGTCTAAGTAAATCTTGACTTATGTTTTATTTAGTAATTATTTTTGATCATGGTTGTTCTTATGTTTATTGTAAAATTTAATGTTACTGAATGGGTCATAACTTTACTGTATTCATTATAGAAACACGGATTTCGTTTATAGTGTTGTGTATAATGTGATAGGCAGAGTATTGAAACTGGATCATGTATAAACTGTACAAACACAGTTCCGTAATTAAGCCTCCGTTTGGGTTATCGATCGGCTTCTTCGTTGATACGAATTTTGTAAAGTGAGCTGGTACCTTATTTTACTAGTCATTAAATACTAACGTGAATTTTGTCTTTGTATTTAAATGTAATTGCTATGTATGCAGGCTACCTCGCCGCGCAAATTAAGGACGTTAAAGTTTTTCAGACATTATTGTTCCCTTGAGTTTATAACTAATCATGTCTTCTGTAAAAACGAAGCCTACTTGCACTTGTCTTTGAGAGCTTTGCAGTTCATTTGTCACCAGCGAGGAAACTGCAGACTTCTGGCTATTATAGGGGACTGACACTCGCACGTCTGGCTGTTTGATAATCGCTGTTTATTTAGTAGATATTACCAATCAATCGAGAACAACCCGCGACCCAAAACCAAATAAGTGGCTGGATGGGTGAATTGTTGGATAAAAGGAAATTATAACGCAATAGTACATTGGCTCACCCTAGTGAGAAGGATTCTTTAAAAATTAATCTCTACAAGTTATTTCTTCCCGTGTACCAGACAGGGTGACACTATCCATGCCGGGTTACTCTGAAAGAGCTCTGTGAAATGCATGGGCTGTTAGGTGGAATAATTGGCCTTTTAGGAGCGGTTATGATTGGATAAGTGTGTTTGAGGAGCATACTGTAGCTTTGGGTGTTACTCATTTAGGCTATAAGTACCTGGCGCCGTGATGTTTTGTAAGCTTCCATTCCAATGTATTGTAAAATGTTGCATTCTTTCACTTTCAGTGGAGAGATGTTATTTTGCAAAATGAGAGATTTTTACCATGCATACTAGCGAGCTGCTCGTCGGCTCATCCGCAGGAAGCTTGTGGGGCAGGTGACAGATTAAATATCAGAAGCTTGGTAAAACGAGGTGGTGGATTTCTGCAAATTCTTTACTGGATGCATGAAGTAAGGTATCGGCTCACGTCATTATCACGTTATGACATGACCGCTTCAGTGTGTAATAACTATTATTGAATAATACTTCTGTTCCACGAGGTGAATCTGGCTTTTTTTTTGTTACACGCCTATTTGTTGTAGGTATGTGTACATACAGTATGAGGCAGGTCTCTGCTGACTGTACATTACATGTACGGAACAAATGCTTTATCCATAGATATAATTCATACATTAAAATTGTAAATATAAAAATCAATAATCAGAACACTGTAAAAAAAAAAAAAATCCGTTAAATTTACGGTAAATTACTGGCAGCTGTGGGTGCCAGAATTTCACCGTAAAAATTACAGTAGTTTAATATGGTTATGTATAATAAACTGTTTAAATCCGTATTTTTCAAAGACTTTCAGATTAAAATGTTTTTTTTTTTATGTAAAACTAACAGCTAAAAACCGTAAAAACTACAAATTGTAACTATAAGATGTACAGGTGTAGATTTTTTACTGTATTGTAGTATCAATTGATTCTGGCCATGATGCTATATCACAAATGTAGTCTGGTTAAAGCTTTTCTACTGGTAGCCCTTAACAGGACTGTGAATCACACCAATCACCACAACACCGGCTTGTATAACAGCATATAAAAAAAAGTATTACTTCTCACTGGATAAACAGGGGGAGGGTCATTGTACGAACAATGGGAACTACACATGGTGGGTAACTTATACACAGTCAAACATACGGGGATAAAGTTTAAACGTACGCGGGGCGCCAGTACAGAACACACAATGCATGGAACCTGGAACAGTAACTACATGCATGACATAGACAGTGACCATTCTCAGCACGACAGTGCGGCATTCTGGGATACATGCAAATAGGCCAGGCGGCGCTTGGCTCACCGACGCCACAGTATGAGTTCTACTGTAAAATTACAGGAGCACTGTTTAATGTATAATGGTATACCATCCATTTTCCAAACCGCTTATCCTTCTGGGTCACAGGGGGTCTGGAGCCTATGGGCACAACCCAGGACAGGGGGCCAGCCCATCACAGGGCACACTCACACACCATCCACTCTCACATGCACACCTATGGGTAATTTAGTAACTCCAATTAGCCTCAGTATGTCTTGGATTGAGGGGGGAAACCAGAGGAAACCCCACGACGACATGGGGAGAACATGCAAACTCCACATACATGGAACCCAGGCGGAAACTCAAATCCGGGTGCCAGAGGTGTGAGGGGACAGTGCTAACCACTGCACCACCCCCATAACAGTATACTAGTCCATAAACTGTAGAACTACATATTTAAAACTGCATTTTTCACATATTCTCATGTCATTATCATGTTACAGATTAAACCAGTAACTGAAATTATTTCATGTTACAACTAAAAATCGTATTAAATAAAGATAGATTTTATACTTTATATACTAATATTATACAAATATTATACAAATATTTTATATATTTTAAAAAGTATTTTACCTGATTGATATTTACAGTATTTTCCCGTTATCATTTAAGGTATTTTACAGTATTTTTTACTGCATTTTTAAAAATTGTACAGTCAAACAATGTATTAAATACATAAATATTTTGTATTTACATTTACAGTTCTTTTTCTATATTTCACACAGTATTTTACCTGATTGTATTTTACTCTATTTTTCTGTCGCCATTTAAGGTATTTTTACTGTATTTTTTACGGGCATTTTTTACAGTGAATGTATGAAGGCTTATCCCAGTAAAATACTATTTTACATTTTGCATGCTACATATTATACACACTCTTGCCACATTTTGAAGGGCCATATATATAAAATTATAAACTGGACAAGATTGTTGCCATGATGCTTTGAGTCGATACATTTTAATCATAAATACAATGATTAAGCAGCAACGTTCATGCAATTACTTTGTGAAGCAACAGTGTAAAAATGGCGTGGCAGTTATTGAGCGGTCAAGGCATCAGTGTTAGTGGATATATGCTATGTGTGTTAATCACTCATTAAAAACAGCAAAAGTCACCTGACTTTTTGAACAAAATACTAACAAGGCAAAGGTTTGATTATTCCGGAATGTTTACATCCACCTTCCAGCCCCTGATCCAGACAGACAGGGGACACCCCCTTTGGGGTGTGGACTATCTATAAAGGTGTGGGAACACTGATCCAAGCAGGGAGAGCAGTACGAGAGCCGCCTTTGGAGTCCCGTCAT
>JAODJU010000079.1:1234737-1263960 GCA_026776725.1 Gnathonemus echidnorhynchus
GGTGACTTTTTGCTTGGCCGAGCAGATTGTAATTATGTGTCCCTATGCTTAGGGAATAAGACACTGTGCATTATCTGAATGACTGATTGACTGTGTATTATCTGTCTCTGTGCTGAATAACCAAATGAATGATTAACATGTGATCAGAACATGGTCTGAGAATTAGATTTTGAATATGAAAATACTGTTGTGTTTGATTTATTATATTTATACATTTAAAATGACATAAACAAATGTGTGCAAAATTAGAAAACTTTATTGATCCTGGGGGTAAATTCTTGTGCATTCAACAACAAGGTACGTAGAGCAGTGTTTCTCAAACCAGTCCTCGGGGCCTCCAAGACAGTCCAGGTTTTTGCTCCCTCTGAATTCCCCAGAACTGGTTTGAGAAACACTGACGTAGAGCACAGACAGAACATGCATATAATGCAAAAGAGACAAAGTGCTATGATAGTGTATGTGTGAGGTATGTAAAGGTAGTGCAAACATTAAAAAGTACACAGTACGCATATAGAATATCCTGAAAAACAGAATATCAAGGAAATAAAAAAGAAGTCCGTTTGCAGAGACATATGGGTAATAAAAAAAATGAGAGCACTGGTCACTTTACTAATGCAAAGATGGGATGCTTTTTGACCTGTCATGGCTGGGGGTGCGGTGTAGCACGTTTTTTGCATTTTCAGTTTTGATGAGGAACTACACAGCCAGCATATAATCCCCTGGTACTTAGATCCTGTCTCACTCCTCTGTGTCATGTGACAGTTGCAGCTCCTGTATAAAACACACTGACCTGACAAGTCACTGGTCAGACTTGTTATTGTTAGGGGCTCTTGTTAGTAGGGGAAGTGAGTAGTTTCCTCTTGAAAAAGAAATGCCAAATCATAATTAACTTCCTGCATTTATTACATTCTGTCTACATCAATAGTATGTAAATTATAACACGTTTTAATGTACAACGTGGGGTCATATCATAACACACTAATTTGATCACCATGTCTATTATACAAATTGCGAGAATTTCACTGACGTAACAGTTGACATACTCAACGTGTCACGCCCTGCTCGTCCGATCCTCCTGTGTGCCCCGCCCCCTCATTAACATCTTGTGAAATCCCGATGGTTATCAGCTCTCTCTTGCTATTTCCATTATGTTTTGTGTATTTCAGTCCGCGTTCGAGTAAATTTCCCCAGTCCTGTCATTGACGTCCTTCTCGGTTGCTGCTTATGTTTCCTGTTTTCGCTGTTTTTCACCTGAATAAACCCAAAGTTTCCCATATCCTGGACTCTCGTACTTCCCTGCTTGACATTTCCGCAGCTGGTCATGACACAACGGACTTTGAAATCTATTAATATAACCTTTTTGTTGCTCATCGCAGGCTAACGTGTGACTCTGCATTAGCGCTCTGTGTTTGGGACCAGGCAGGTGATGGGTTCTGATCCTGGGCTCAGATCCTGGGCTCAGCAGAGTGATTTCCCTGTTCAGCCCTTAACCCCAGTTATCCACAGACTAGCTGACGCTGCTCTCTCACTTGTAGGCCACTTGTGATAATAGTGTCTGCTATTTAAGTAAATGTATAATACTGTTAACTTTTTCAGCTGTAGACTTTGGACACAAAATGATCATGAACCTTGTTCCTGTTATTCATCGTCTCTAACTTTTATACTCATGACTGAAGAGTTCTTGATTGTCAGCACATCCATGAACAAGTACACAGTGCACTGAAAATGCTCTCCCTTGGGCCCCTTATGGTGCTACACATAAACACAAATGCAGAAAATATCTTCATACCAAACCAAGGCCAAAATAAACCCAAAATCTACCATGTTAGCTCACCATAGCCCCATTATGATATAGTATTGTTAGTATTGCTTTAAAATGGTGGATATGAGGAGACACTCCGCAGCCAAAAGAAAAATCCCTAATCATTTTTCCTAGAGAGCTAAATTCCATCAACAGCATAAAGCCAAGGGCCACTTGCCCCAATATTGTTCTCTTACCAGTTTAAGTCAATAAAATTTGGCGGGGAGGGGTGGGGGGTGCTGATGATAACTGCTAACCAGGGGCTGGTGCTGACAGACTAATTTGTTGAGCAGGGAGCTTAGAGGAGCTGACCATAATACTTACTGTACACTGTGTGTTTGTGTATGTGGGGGGTGCTTATAGCAATATTTGCTCAGAGGGGTGGGGTGCTGTCAATTAAATTTGCTGGTGGTGGGTGTTACGTTCCGCTGGGCACGAGCAGGTAAACAAGGGAGCAAATCCGTAGATGAAGGCAAAACGGGGTTTATTTCAGGAATAGGGAGTACACGGGGAAGCACGACAACCAACATTAATGACAGATCGGGGCATACTGACTTAGACGCGGACTAAATACACAAGACAGGCTGAACTCAACAAGCAACAGCTGAGTACAATCAGGAAGTCACATGAGGCAACGAGGGGGGCGTGGCATACACGAGGATCGTACGAGCTGGGCGTGACAGAGGGGGGCGGGTTAAAGTTGGATTTGGCCCACAGGCTGCCTGTGGAGGAACCCTGACACATCTAGTGGTTCATAATTGTTATGATTATTCATATTCATATTTTTGCATTTAGTCCAGGCAGTTGAGCCAGTGGATGGTTACATGGAGGAGAATGTCCTCCTGTCCTGTGCAGGCCGTCCCAGCAATACAGCACAATTAAGTGTTGGTTATATTTGTTCAGTGTAAAGTAATATGCTCACTGCTAAAGACAACAGGAGGGACATTATCTTCATTTATTATTAATTCATTAACAGAACTCAGTAATACTCTACAAAAAACTCAAACTATGAATTTACAATGTTAAAAGGAAGGTATCTAGTATTTATTTTAAAAATACATCTGGAAAAACTCAGTAACTATTGAAACATGGGATAAAACGTTCACACACTAACCTTTGACTCACAGGTTGACTTCACATTTTCCCCTATTATGTAACACAAATACAGTCCAGCATCAGAGCTGTTGGGATTAAAATTGCCCTTGCTGTACTCTGCAGGAAAAGCACTTGCTCTGCCCTTGAACTGGGAGAGCTGGTTCTGGGGCATCAACCCCCTTTATAACATTATAGACAGTCCTATGGTCCCCAAAGCGTAGTCTGGGAAACAGACGCCTAATATGAAAGTACAGTTGTGTTTGAATTATTATATATTTATGCATCAAAAATGACACAACTGTATATAAAATTAGATAAACTTTATTGATCCTGGGAGTAAATTACATTAAATATAAATTTAAACTCAACCAAACTCTCCAAACTGTCTAATATGTGCCATGTAAAATGTATTTAATAAAGCTGAACATTTTTACCATAGACATTGTCATGTTGTCATGCCCTGATTAATGTTTGCTTCACTTGTATATCGCTTTGCTGTACAAAAGTAAGGAAATGTGCAGTTTTGCATTTCAGACACCTAATTGCAAATCAGTTGAATATATTCAAATCGAGTGTGATTCGAGCACGATCTGAATGTCGCACATCTGATGTGACAGTACCGTGCTGTCACTTAAATTGTGCCACTACTTGGATCGTTGTAATATGCACACACTTGATCATGAAAACATGACAGGCTGTTGTGGTTTTTGGCATTTTCAGTTTTGCTGTGGAACTACACAGCCCACAACCGCAACTCATAATGAACCACACAATCCCCTGGTCATTAGATCCTATCTCTCTCCTCTGTGCCGTGTGTCAGTTTGTCTGCGACTCCTGTGTAAGACACTATGTGCACTGACATGTCGCTGCTCAGATTTGTTATTAAAATATGGACGCGAAAGCAGAACCTGTCTGAGATCAGCTGCAGATTAACAACAGGTTTGCAACTAACCACATACAAGTAAACCCAGGTTAAAAAGTATGCCTGATTGGTTTTGCTGCATCTTCTGCTTTATTTTTCTAATAGTCATAATAATTTTGCATGACTACCCTTAAGAAACATCACAGCAAACTAGTATGACATTTTAGTGGACAGCTTGGACACCACGCCAATCGATCGCTGGACACACACTCACCTAAAACGGGCAATTTTGCGATATCAAGTTGCCTGCATCATAAGTTACAGCATATTACGCCCAATGATACCTCTTCCAGATCTCTGTGGAAATACAAGCTAAACTTGGTTAAAATATATGATCCATATATCAGTTCAATTCGTGTCGTAATTTTAACACTGGAGAGTTTTGATATATAATGTGGACTAGGAGGGCACGTTTACCATGACATGGCATATATATCACAGCCACATCCAAGGCTAGTTTATCTACCGCATGGTCCAAAGATTCCATATATATAGTAAAGGATATGTTTTGGCTTTAATATTCTAACAAGTTCTGCACCATTGCAAAACACACCATGTTTCCTCTGCTCTGACTGACACTTTCAATTGCCATAAATACCTATTTTTATTTTCTTTATTTTAATTTGTGTTACAGCACAACGCCGTAGACATTAATGTACACGGCTGCATTTTACAATACATTGTATTGACTCCTCGGGGAGCATTTTTCTGTCCTTAAACAATGCTGCCACCTGCTGGCAGCAGCAAAGACACACAGAGAAAGCAGGACAAATCGTGAAAGAGGCTCACTTTATTGGATGGGCTACAGCACAGGAATCAAGCCATGTTCAGCCCCTGGATGGAGGGGGTGGTGAGCAAGCTATCATTTACTGCAGCCCTGAAGCAGACTATAGGCATCACATTTTCATGGGAGGAGGAGCGATAGCGAGAAAAAAGCAACATTTTTCTTTTTGGGTGGAGTTTAACATCCATATCATCTCAACTGGCTGTGATAGGGAACAGATTGCTGTTACACTGGAGAATAAACCATTATAGCCCATTAAACCATTATAGCACACACCTCCACTATGGAACATTGGACATTCAGTTTTCTTCCGCTCCCTTTAGTAAGATGATTAACTTTATTAATCCCACGAAGGTAAATTTCGGGAACGACTCCTCCACTTGACGTTACGATCTCACTTTCATTTCCCCGGGGAGAGGCACAGCAGAGGCACCGTCAGTTTCAGAATCCAACATGGCGCTTGTCGTCCCTGCAGCCGGAACGGAACGCCGCGCCTTCGTGCCTGAAGAGATGGAGGATAATGGCAGGAATGAAATGCAGAGAAACCGGACAAACTCGGGCGTCGGGATGCCAGCCGTGCCTCCCGATCGCGGGGCCACGTTCCTGTTTAAGCAACAAGATCAGAACCTTTAAAACTTGAAATACAGGAACACCTAATTGCACCTCTAAAGTCAACAGATGTGCTCTTTCACATCCTGTTTACATACCAGCAATGGCGTGAGAACAGAGTTTCGTATGCGGGGGGGGGGGGCAGGCACAACTTAATTTAAATGCAAGCTTTTAGGCGCTAGTTCCTGGTTCTGAATTCCTGGGGCATTCCAAAACCCTTATTTGCACCCCCCCTCCCACTACCTTTCCTTTGCCCTGGAAGTTTTTCCAAGTTGAAATGCTGTCCCAGTACCTTAGGGATCGAGTCACCGATGACCGATTTTCACTCATATTTCCCCTTCCCTGGTGGCGTGTGAAAGTCTAGTTGAAAGTACCTTTTGTGGAAGAGAAATTCACCTCTGGTGACACCCATGCATGGCATGGCATGGAAGCTTCTACCTCAGCGTTGACTTCATACATATAGGTGGAGCATGGTAAGTCATCGAGGACACAAGTGTGTCCCAATACTGCTTTTTGTCCATGCTATCTTCCTCCCTCACTCTCGTTCCTTCCCTCATCAGTTTTATGGACTGTCAATTTTAGACAGCGAGTCATCGAGGGAGGTAGCGAGGGAACGGTCAATAAAACAGTTTTGGGATGCAGCCAGAAAATCTGTTGCCCCCCCCCCCCCCGAAAGTGAAATGTCCTCAAGTGCTGATTGGGATCAAGTGTTGTGCTCTAAACTACCCCCCTGCCACAAATTGCCTCCCCTGACATCATCGCTACAGCGAATAGTGAAAATTCGATGACTTCTGATGCCTTTTGGTGTTTGGTTCGATGTCATCATTTCCAGATGTGACGGTGCCCAGTGTGAAGCTAATTGCCACATTATACGTATGACAAGACAGAATAGGAGAAATATCAAAGCAGAATGAATTCAACATAGTCTTAAAAATATCAGACAGACAGATAGATAGATAGATAGATAGATAGATAGATAGATAGATTATTCAAGTAAATGAATCGCTGAGGCAACTGTATTTGCACAAACAAGCTTTGTCGAAAAGAAAAGCATCACTGTCGCGTTTGAATGAAAAACTGTCACATTTGCAACGTTTTACAGGCGGTTATTCATCTTAACTTGATGTTTTATTGTAAAATACCATAGTAAACCAGTAATATGGGTTATTTTAGTCTGCTTAAGGCAAAAAAAAAAAAAGTTACAGTAAGCGGTCGCTTCCGCCGCGCAGGAGCTACAAAGCAACATGGACTTCAAAAGGAGCGATGACGTCAGGGGTGGCAATCCATGGCAAGGGGGCAGTTTACATCTGAATCTTCCAAGTTAACGCCGGTGTTTGTGGACAATTAATCAGCAAGGTTTTCGCTATAGCCCCCCCAGCAGGTGCTGGTCGAGCGACAAGCACCTATTCCGGAGTAGGGACTTGAAAAAGGTTCAGGAACCACCTTCACGGAACTACAATCGGGCCGGGTTCCTGTTATGGGAGGGCGACAAAAATCCTAAAAGGGTTCTGGTTCCTAAAAAAAAGCCCCTATTAATACTGAAAAGGGAAGATAAAAATAGTTTTTCTCAGGCGGGTTTTTAATCGCCGGATATCTAGACGCGCACGTATTGCACGGTTCTGCCGACTTATTATCCCTTTTAAATCGTTAAACCAGTCGTTATTAAAATGAAGTACTCCACAAAGCTCACATACCATTGATTATCAAATGCTTAAACCCCGTGCGCATGAGGGCATTTTGAATAAAGCGTTTTAAGAGATTCTGGCAGACGGAGACACACCGGTGCCGAAGCTGCACTTGGCTCTGTCGGTCCTACGCGGCGCCACGGCGCTTCGCTCCTCCGGATCCGACGGCTCCTTCTTGGAAAGGAAGTTTGCGATCTTCCTGGCCACGTAGGAGCCGGCTGGGAAAGTCAGGGCCGAAGGCGCAGTTAATCACATTACGTTTATTAATTTAGACATAAAAGTAATGTATGCAGTACAAGGCGGAAGTTAAAGAAAAAGAAGCACTGTGCATTACCATTGATTAATAGTCACACCATTTCTGTCTTCGGGATGGACACTTTACCGATGCAGAACAACGTTCACCTTTCCTTTTTGGTTTTACAGAGCTATTTAGTTGGAAACAGGCTCGATAAGTATTACATAGACCGAGGAAGGCGGAGCGCCTGCTATAAGCATTGCGCAGGCAGTGTTGCGGTTGCGCTGCAGCTGCGCTGTTCCCGAGGTCTTCGTTAGCCTAGACTACAGCAGCGGACACGGCTGAGAATGGATACGCTGGATGCTCAAAAATCACCGGGCGACTCAATGTGATGGTGGTTCGTGTCCCTGCACCTTCTGACAGGTACCTGAAACGAGCCCTGACCTAAGCTGTGTCACTTAACAACTGACAACCAAATCACAACGTGGGTGGGCCGACAGAAAATCAGGTGGGACAGTCCCACAGCAGGGGTGGCAAGGTGGTCACTAGATAAACACGAAAAACATGATGCCTAAACATTATTGACCCGGAAGTACTTATCAACAGATTATAAGACAACAGAACCCAACGCTGGATCGTAAAATCAAGCATTAGAAGTTGCCTTTGAATTAGCACCTAATTGAATTAGCATATGGGTTGACATATCTAGATAATGGCATTGATATAGTAATTAAGAGCTGAGGTTCACCAGGGGTGGTGTTCCACAAAGCAAAATTTTCCAGTTAGCTGGGTAACTTAAGCCAACTGTGAAAACTGTCCAATAGGAAGAGAGGTAAGTGACATTGCTAATGGACAGCCCTTACATCTGGCTTAATGTAAAATTGAATGATGAAAAAGTACTGCTTTGTGGAATACCCCCCAGGAGTACCAGTGCTGAGCTTCGGTCAAGTACCATGTTGTGATGCTTTTTTCATTGTGGAACTTTCATCTCAAAGAGAGCATTATCAACCAAGCAGGAAAGGGGGACCTAGACGCTGTTGCAGGCTACTGTACCCTACGCCTTGACTCCAGACGTGCTGGCACAATTCCCTGTCACATTGCAGATAAAGGCCTGTGGCTGCTCAAAAAGCATCTCCATTATCTCCAACAATTGAAATTACACTTACCCTGAAGGACCGGATTATATCTAAAGGGACTAATTGAATGCAGTTGGACTAGATTTCTAATCTGATCCATGTACAATTCCTCTTTTTCTTACCTCATATCGTATTTGTAGGCAAATCCTAGCAAGGAGCTCCACACCATTAACATGTCTAATGGTGTCTGTCAGGGTCGTCACTCCGGTTTCTTCACCTCTCAATATCCGCTGCGCAACTTGAGCAGCAGGAAATTAACAGTGACCTGCAGCTAGGTGATTGTTCAGTCGTACAGTGCCGGGCTGGTCTGCTCCATTTTCCCGAGACTATACTCAAATGCTAACCCTGGCTGCCTGCTTCATTGTACCTTTTTTTATTTGATGTCACGAGAAAAGCACAAGCTGTAGATTAAGGAAACCGGTTTGTGACTAATCTTATATAAGCATACAAATACACATACAGGGTATATGTGCCCAAATAGGTATCGTTTTGCATCACTACTATTAAAAAGGTTACAGCAGACCACATCAACATAGATAAAGGCAATAAAACTGTGCTATATGTTGTTGTTACTACATCGACTAATTGAAGAGGAAAAGATTGATTAATTAGGAAAGTGAGACAGGTTTAAGTCCGGGGGGCGTGCCACAAAGTAAGATTTCTTGCTTAGCCAGATAGCTTGTTGATTTTAAAGTAATCTGGGCTAAATGTAAGTGAATGAAGATAAAGCCCAATTAGTCCACACTACCTTAAATCCGACAAATTATCCGGCTAAGCAGGGAATCCTGCTTTGTGGAACACCCCCCCAGTCACTTCAATTCCACATCCTGTGGTCCACGTGGCTCCATCTCCCACTGAAGGGCTAAGCAGCAGCCCTCAAACGTATAGCTCAAAGTCACCTGTGACCTCTCTATGCACTTTGCTGCTGTAGCTTCGGGTTGATGTTAAGCAGCAGCGCATGATTGGCACTGGGTTATTGTTTCTGCAAATTACAGCCGTAACAAAGACGTTCACTGTCCATACCCACAGGGTCATAGGGGTTTGGAACCTATGAGCACAAGGATGGGGCCTCTCGAGGACAGCCCTAGTAACTCACCACAGGGCACACACACATACACATTTTGCTGACTCCACCTTGGTATGATTTTTGAACTGGGGGAGGTTGAATAAAACCCCATGATGATACTGAAAGAAGATACAAGCTCCATATATGTACAGCCAGGGCAGAGACTCAAACTCTGGTCCCAGAGATGTAAGATAACAATGCTAACCACCACAACACCCTACAGCAGAATATTCTCACAAGCAAATACTCAGACAAAAGCCTAATAAAAAAAAAAAAGTTAAAGATCCAGGTGAGAATGCATAGGTTCCAGATGCACAACTTTAAGTATGAAAGCGCTTTGAAATATTAAGTTTTGATTCGGTCCATTGAACAGGCGATACTTCACATCTTGCGATTTGGCGACACCTATATAAGAACGAGATGCAGATTTCTTGCTACTCGTGACAAAATTGCCGGTTATATCCTGATAAAACTTTGCCTGACAAAGGAACACGAATGTTATCTAGTTAATCATCACAAAGAAAAATAATTAAGATAAGTGTTCATTATCTTGTCGGACAACAAGTCATTTGCGGGTTCCAATAATTGTCAAAATGTAAGTTGCATTACCAGTAATTACCGCTTGATGGAGATATTTGATCATATATCCATGCAGCATCGTATGGCGGACAGGACGAAATGTCATTGTGAGCAGGGATCGTCAACCTGTTAGTACGCGGACTAACGTGTCCCTGGCCAGACTCCTCTATGTCCTCTAAGGAAAAAAACATATGTATCCTACGTTTTTAAATACAATATTCGTTGTGGAAAATTACATTTTGATCACACTGTCCGTCAGAATGCCACGTGATCAACTGAAATTGCAGAAATTGATTTAAAACTAGGGTAATCCAGAATATTTCAAAATAGCAACAAAAATCACTAGCAGTTTTGATTTTTAGTTTTCTATGAGTCACAGATGAAACAGGTGAGGCGATGTATACATACTGGTTTGTGTTCTAAAAGTCGATGTTGGATGCGGTGGTGTCCCGCTGCGACCACTTTATACCGCGTTTCCTCCATGGCTGACGAAGACCGAGACGCATTACCATACCCTTGAGACAAGTGGTCTGTCTGCGACTGGATTCTCATTTAACACTTAATTATAAACTGGGTATTAACCCACGTTTGAAGGTTACGGCTGCGTTCTCTCGAGGATAGCCCTAGTAAAAAAAGCCTTGTATTTTCTAATTGAATTATATTTCGCCGAATAAATAAAATAAAGTGGTGAGAATAAAATAATGAAAATGTGTTTATGAATTAATTGGCTTGTAATTTAGGCTTGCCCTGATACTGCATATGCTGTTGATTTAATTAATCACATGGCGATTGCGAAGTTTCATCCTATAGCTGTCAATGACCTGTTGTATACATCATCATTTCTTGCAGTCGCGCCTCGACCCCGACCAGGATTAAGCGGTTATAAGATTGATGGAAGGGTTTTCATTAATAATAATAATAATAATTATATGACCTACAACCACAACACTAATCAATACAGTTTATGACATTAATAATTGCGGCCAAATAAGCATTTGATTCGTAGATATCACTACCATTGGACCTTATTTAATATCCAAATAACAGGCCATAAAGATATTCCAAGATGAACCCATGTATTTGCATCCATTTTCAATAATCACTTATTGCACTATTGGGCAGAAGGGTCGGTTCGGTAAAGGTGTTGCCGTGTTTACTGACGTAAAACCGAAGAGAAGCTTGCTTATTGTTCACACATTGTACATCATGATGAACTATGTGCAATTATTATTATTATTATTGTTGTTGTTGTTGTTGTTGTTGTTGTGTGCTAATTTCCACTACTATTTCTGTGTGGAGTTTGCCCGTATTCCCTTGGTGTAGTGAGGGTTTCGTCCCGGATGTCCAGTTTCCTCCGGTAGGCCAAAGACACGCAGTTTTCGTTAACTGAGGACTTCTAATTGACGAAAGAGAATGACTGCGAGTGTATTTGCAGTGTCCTGTATATTGCGCCATCTCCTGTCTGGGATAGACCTTCAATACAAACTGCAGCACAAGTGGTTATAAGATGGATGTCATTTACTAGGGTAGGGGTGACCAATCGTATCCATAAACCGCCGTTGTATATTTCGTTGCAACTCCATAATTAGATTACTGAGGACTGATTGGCTGAAGAGTCCTCACACCTGGGTCTGAGGAGCTGACCTAAAGGTTATCGCAAAAACCTGTATACACACCGGCCCTTTGCGGATAAGATTAGCCACCCCTGTAGAAAAAACTGTTCTACTATATGCCTATGATGTGGTATGGAGACGAAAGTAATTATCTTTGTGTTATTTAAGTTATTCTTCGGAAATTTGGCACGAGACATGTGTAATAAATTTCTGCAGTTCTCCGAGGTTTTATGGAGGGGGGAACTGCTGTTTCGAGACCCTGTCCAAACAACGGCAGGAATGCTCTGAGTGAGCTATGGCAATTCAGAGTGGCGCAGACCTCCGTAGAGATTATGAAGGGAATGGCATGGTTACAATAATGCCGTGTAGATTTAGCGAGGAGTTTAATGACATGACATGCAGTGGCGGTCGAAACCCATGTGGCTCCCTAGGCAAGCTTCATCGCCCAATTTCGCTCTGTATCGGATATACGGGGGGTGGTGTTTGCTAAGTTGATGCCCACTCAGAAGACGGCGCCATAGTCAGCAGCTTTTGTCGCCTAAGAACTTGGCCGACATTGACGCAAAGGCGTCAGGGAGACGTAATGGTTTCAAATTCAAGAAAACAAAATCTCAACACAATCAAAACTTTGGGGAATATCTGGGAATTTATGAAAAGCTGTGCTTTACATGCAATATCTCGCAGCAAACAGCATTACTGCGATTCACGAACGAAATGACTCATCGGATCCGCTTGTTTGGGAAGAAAATTAAATTGAACGTCTTGCCTACAAAAAACATCTGCCATTAGGCGGCGCTCTTGTCACTCAGAAGAAAATATTGGCGCAAAACAAGGTGCCGTGGGAGAGCGAGGCCACGACAAACAAGCTTTGGTCGGGAAGAACTGATTATAAGCGTGGAATGCTATTCTAGCGCAGGTCCAGGCCCCTAAGAGGATTGACCTTGATGGTCAAGTCCTTTACACGTCCCTTTGAAACGTTTTTTTATTATTATTTTTGGCAAAAGGGCGACCCGTATTCCATACTGCTCATCCTATTTCAGGGACGTTAAACTGAGTTCCTTTGCCATTTGCAACATAAGAGTGGCTATAGAGGCGGGATATGTAGCCTCTAATCTTATACTCCAATAACGTAACGACGTTTCCGGGACAGATAAATACGGTTGGGCTCTTATTTCGTGGTGCCCCTTTACGTTACATTTTTCCCTACAAATTAAAGAGTGCTTTAATCAAATTAATAAGGCATCTATCTAACCGGTTTACGTTCTTGATTCTGTGAATGTTGTAAGTTCCTAAAAGCGCATATGAAAATTAAAGGTAGCCTAATCTTTGTTCCTAACAACTAACAGGTGGATTTTCAAATAATCTAGGCAAAGTTCCTCGTGATGCCTTGAAATCGTGGTCCATGTGACCTAATACATCGTGGGCAGTGGTGGCTTGATGGTTAGGGAAGTGCACTTGTGATTGAAAGATTGCTGGTTCGAATCCCTGACCAACAAGGCACCACTGCGGTACTTTGAGCAAGGCATCGCTCCCCAGGCGCTGAATTAGCCGCCCCCTGCTATGTCACGATGCCGTATATGGGTTAAATGCAGAGGACACATTTCGTTGTCGTGCGGTGTGGTGTGTCAACACTGATCACTTAATTAAAATGAGCTTTTTAGCCGAATTTAGTTGCATTCGCTCTCTTTGCGTTTGAATGCGTTTCATATCTGGGGTTCAGTTTGCATGATGATAAAACCAGGGGCCTGTACTACGAAGCGGGGTTACTGTCTTATCGGGGTAACTTGTCGGATTTAAGGTAGTCTGGGCAAAATGTAAGTGAACGAATACGAAGTCCATTTAAACTGTGGTACCTTAAATCCGACAAGTTACCCCGACAAGCCAGTAACCCCGCTTCGTAGTACAGGCTACAGATGGATTCGCTCCTCCACTTCTAATACTTTCCTCAACTCTAGTTATTTAAATAAGAATCTTTTTACTAGAAGGTGACAGCTACTACGTCTTACAATTTTTTATTTAAAAAAGACTAAATAAATAAAATTGACAACGTCGGAGATTAGACGGAAGTATTGTCTTATAATTTTATTATATCAATGTGTTCGACTCCCAGGATATTTATGATGTCGTGAAGAAACAGATTTGTGAAAATATACTAATTATTTTTGTGCACATTTATGTTAGTCAGCTGGAATTAATTTATTATTAGATTAATCATATTTTTGCTGACTCCGTCCCTTGATGGACGTCGTTTAAACTTTACGACACTTAAAGTATGTTCAATAATGAAAATCTATAGCCTACTTGGACTGTAATTGATACAGACATAGAGATACGAAGCGCACCATCTATCTGTTTACGTGGGATATGCCGATAAGATTCAACAAGCATATATAGTTCTCTGTCACCCAGCGTCAAACCTGCCATGCGTCTCTTTGCTCGGTGCAAATTATAGACAATTAAGTCATATTGTATTTTTATCGAAACGTTTAATGTTTTTTTGTTTTTAAATGCATTTTCAGTGGTCCTGGGAACATATTCAGCAGAAAACTTGAGGTTCAATCTATTACCTTTCCCCGAACTATCCATTTTGGTTGGCTTTTGTACATTCTGTACGCTCACACACGCGCTCACAGGCGAGCGCGCGCGCCTGATTCTCTGCTGGAGCGAAAGCGTCGCGCGAATGATGGATCGTACCTGCCGGTGGTGATTTCGTGTTGATTGCACATTATCACTGGCAGGTTGGGCTCTCGCGTTGATAGACGGCTTATGCGGGTGTTTTTTCTTTCTCTTTTAGGGAAATGCGCCTCCTGCCCCCGCCCATGGCACTAAACACAATATGGGTCGAGGTGGGGGGGGGGGAGCGCAGGTCGTCAAATGTCAGGACAGATTAACCACTGAACTACCAAATCCCAATACCATGTGTTTTTTTTTCCTTCTTTCACAGTCTTATTATTTGGTGAGGAGGAGATGTGGGTTCAACAATCCTTGGGGTACTAGGGCAAGTATTGTGCTTTGTTATTGTTAATATCTAAGGCTTAGGTTACTGACGGTTTTGTGAAAATGCTCAGAAAAATTGAATTGGTTTGACCCCAGCAAGTTTAGGAACGGCAGGCTGTTCTCCTTTCTGTAATTTCTCGTCTTGTTTAGGAGAAATACAGCAGCGCTACTGATAGTGAAACCCCTCCATCCATCCATCCATTTTCCAACCCGCTTATCCTACTGGGTCGCGGGGGGAGTGTAGCCCCTGTAATTCCTAATTTTAATAACGGAAACGTCCGCTGTATCGGAGTTTCGGCAAAGTGTTAAGTCATTTCGTGCCATCTAGGAAAAGAGGAAATTCTGGTTTCTCCTCGCATTCGTGCAGCTCCTCGGGTACGGAAAAATGTGCGCAAATTTACAACTGGGGGTTGTGGGGATATTTTACGAGGTAACGATCCGGTCTGAAGTGATTACCCTTAAACCCCCGAAGAGGTATGCGGCGGCACATAGGTGGCCTATAGTGGAGTACGGATATACCGAAGGGGCTGCCACCGTGATGCAAAAAAAACCTTTTTTAACCAACACATGCATCTACACACAGCTAGTATGTATTTATATCAACATCGACATACTATACGAACCTATAACAACCATCAGTCATCTAAGTCCACGCTTCACATAGCCTACTGATTCATCCAATGCCAGGTAAGTTATTACTTAAACGGCATTATTGATAAATTAATTGTCATGTGACCAAATGCAGAGAAAGCCGTAACAGAAAAGCAAATGCCCCTCGAACTAACTGCTCTAAAAAACCGGAGTGTGCTGCTGTTCTATAGACGTCGATCGGGTAGTGAATCAACAGAGAGCCGTTATCGACGGTCGAAGGGTTAGAGAGGCCGCGTGCATGTGGCAGCCAAGTCATGATTAATGCGATCTGTATGAATGGTGAGTCCGGAAAGCAAACAGGGACCCAGCGCTTAATGGGAACCCAAAGCCAACGCGCCGTAAACGTTTTATAAACGTTGCAGATAAAATAAACGACGCGAACTGCAAAAATCTATCAGGAGAAAATGGCAGTGCCGAGAAAAACAAAATGGTGATTTCCAGGAACTACGAGGAATAACATGTCGATATTCGGTTTGCAGTTGAATTAAACATTACAAGTGACAGTGTGAATTAGTGTAGCTCGGACTGTACCGGGGAAATATTGTTCGGCTGAACCTACAGTCTGGTTATCCGGCTGGAAAATGTTAATTTTTAGATGTAAGCCTAAACCCGTTGTCTTTTTCTATCCATTCACAAAACGTTCCGTACTGCAAGGAGAATTTCTTATTTAGGATTTCTTATATCATTCAACAACAACAAAAACAAACGTTCTAATGTTGTAGTATTGTTTTTATTTATTTTAATAGGCATTAGCTGTCTAATTACAAAACCAAGTGAGAAACGAAATGGTGATTTTGGAGAGGCTGACTTAAAATAGACTTTGCATAACAATCTTGTTTCATATGTAAAATATATATAAAAACATAATGCCGAAAATGGGTATCTCTTAGTGCATGTTAGTTTTGATTTCAGGAAACGAGAAACTGAATGTGTTTCTTTGGAAATAGAAACCAATCGCGAAATGATGTGCATTTGAATGAGTCCTGTCTTTATATATCGTCACCAATACAAATTTTAGTAATAACACACACACACATAAATACATATATGTGTGTGTGCGCGCGCGTGTGTGTGAGTGTGGCTGCACATTCTTCGGTTTCTCCAGTCCCTGTTTTGCACTTTCGGTAGCACGCGGCACTGGGCTTGAGCAATGCATCGAAGATCAGAGGTTAAAAGGAAATTACTGCAACTGTGCAACTGTTAAAGTTTCAGTGGTCGGTTTAGATTTTTAACAACTTTTTTTTTCTTACAGTGATTCGGTGACGGTATGCTTGTACTACTTGTAGGCCCTACAGTCTATGGCTGAAGTAACCACTTTCACTCACATTATAAGGGACTATTAATCTTCAGTGGTTTTTCTAACGCCACTATGTAAGGTGGCGTAACTGCGGACACGTCGTGGTTTAGCTTACGAATGACGTCACTAAAGGGAAAGGGGGCTGACACTATGAGCTATGAAGTATTAAATCACGTGATTTCCATAAGGGGGAATAGTCATACTGAAATTGTGGCTATAGCGGAATATGGGGTCATATTATGTTGTCTTTTAAAAACTCAAAACTTGCTTACGGTACACTTTAACACCCTGGGTGAAATACCTGGGAACCAAGCAAAGAAAAATGTCTCAAAGCCACCTGTATGTCCAATACTTATACATGTGTATATAATCTATAAGTAAATGAGCGTTAGGTTCTTAAGCTTAATGGGCCAACTCTAAAGTGTTCTTTCAAAAAGTTCGAACATGGTTAGAAAAAGGCCGTCTAATCTACTGAAAATTTTAATTCACGTCATCGTAATCATGGCATGCATTGAGGCTTGTCCATATTTTATTTCTCTCTCAAGTTTTAACCCTGCCACAGATTATTGTTTAGACGGCTCGCTTTGTGACTAGTCTGATCTGGCATTAAACAGTTTTTTTTTTTTTAAGTGAAAGGAAGACGCTCGTCGAACGTTCAGACAAGCGCCTCGAAGTGACTACGCCTACCCCGGCATCGAGAGCGGATTCGGCGTTTTTCGGAAACAGAGTCGTTAAGTGTGCGCTGGCATCAGTTTGTCCTTCCATCTCTTTGCCTGTGCCGGTAAACGGGATCATTCATATCTAGTACCAGTCGTACATGTGTTGCGTTGCCCACTCGTATTTCAGTTTTACTAAGTATCGAAACCTAAAGAGCATCACGCGGAGCAGCTTCAGCGAAAAGTCAGAAGCAGCGTTCCTGGCGACCGCAACTTGTACGTCTCGCTTGTCGGACTTGGCACCTGCGCTTCTACACCGGGCGTTGCTTCGTTTTCTAGACACACCAAATCGAGAGCAGTCGCCGAGGTCCTTCCGTGCTAAATTACAGCCGAGAGCGTTTCGAAACCTTTCGCGGCTCTTAAGCTGGCGCATAAGATCATCCAATTCCTCCACCCATTCTTACGTCTGTATTAAGACACTTGCCCTAATTAGGCTTATAAATAAGTGTTTTGAGCGATTGCAGCCTTTAACGATGGAACTGATTTAAATAATTGTTTAGTTAAGTCGATTGTTAGTTTTCCTTATGTTTACACATGTTTAAGCTTAAATCCAAAAGTATGTTGGCGTCTTCACGGTATTGTTGCTGTCTTATTTATCTCATCAGATATGACGGGCTCCTAATGTGTGTGTTTAGGAGTTTTTGGCCCTATAATGTTATACATTCAAGATTCGGCCTATAACAACTGCATTACAAACACCCCCATAATGCAGACACCGATGTGACAGAGTATATAATTCGTAGATTTGCTTTATTTTAGGCCTGTTACAAACGGGGTGATGTTAAACTAACGGTAACCTACGGGTAACGACTGCGAGCGCTGTCCACAGTTTTCACCGCCTCTCCTTGCCGGCGTGTCCGTGGGCGTTATATTATAATAATATGCTCATGAGGATTTAAAAAGCAGTAACGGTGCGCGGCTTACCCTCTCTTAGCCGCTCGATGGGGGGGAAAGATCGGTTTAGGGAAGCTCGCTTTAGCGTTTGTAAGGTTCAGACAGATCAGCGAACGTGAATACAACGCCAAAACCGATTTCGTCTGATTATGACGACGATGCGCAGGACCAAAGGGATCTCTTCATTTTTCACAAAAATTTAATTTTCAGGGTTGCTATTCCACGTTAATATTAGTAATTGTGTAATTGCGAGCTGTTAACAAAGCAATTGTGCTTGATACGTGAGTAAAAATTATCTAAGGTAGTGTCATTGTAAAATGATCATATTGTATTATAAGTGGAAATTCAGCAGCGCAAAAAACCCACAATTTTTGCATAAGTCCGTTTTCATGGTGTGATCACAAAGACACCACACTTACTGCTGATATTAATTGCTGGTGATCCGTGATAAACTCTTAGGCGGCATAAGTCTGTGGAAAATAACATAAAATGCCAAACAACACAAAAGAGGCACGTAAGATTTATACGGGCCCATTCCAACCAGCGACTGGGACTTTATGTTGCTAAACGCCAACACGCAAAATCCCGTAAGCATGTCATCAAAACAGACACTGTCTGCGTCATTTCCCTCGATCGTAATTATTATTGATGATACCAATAATAATCGTAGTAGTCGTCGCATTATTGTCTCTGGTCACTAGCCTGCTCAGTAGGCAGTCTCATAACATTAGTAAATACGATGAGCGCTACTAGTGGTATTGCCGTCCTCCTCCTCCTCCTAGGAAATCCTTCCCGCGCTATAAACGCCTCACATAGCGTTATGACCTTTGGGTCAGCTCCCGAGGGAGGAGGTGACGGGGGCGGGCTGCTTGTCAGACCGTACAGGCAATCCTATTACCGCCACGGCGTGCGCGATTGTCCTGCTTCCTGCCGCACGACACTGGGCAGTGTTCTTGTACTGCTTGCTTATACAGCGAACGCTCCGCATAAAGTAGCGGATACCCGAAGCCTGAGAGGCAGATGCCTATACAAGTATATCATATACACTGTTCCCTGTCGGGAACAAAGACGATATGGAATGATATCGGAAAAATACCAATACCAAAAGCCATAATGTATATAAAGCATATCAGACAGTGACGCCTTGTTTTAAATGTTATTCCAATGCATACCTTAAGAAAATGCCCCTCTTCTCATATTTAACATATTAAATAGTCTAAAATACACGAGCGTAACAGCATCATGTTTCGTCTCGTACGCGCCCGCTAACGAAGCGTTATTGTAATATAACAGTTGCCGGTTGGCGAGACAAAGGAGACTCCGCTACGAAGCACTAAAATGAGGAGCATTTCAAACATGAAATTTTAAAAAGAAGATACGACACGCCACTTATGACCGGGGACAACGGTGAACGGGCCAGTTGGTCCGCTTGGTCTCTCCCTCTGTCCCTCCCTCTCTTCCTCGCTCGCTCGCTCGATCCCCCCCCCCCCCACTCCCCCCCCTTGTTTTGTTTTACACGTCCGTCGAAGTGTGCTGGAGGTTTATGGTAATTGCGGTTCCCCCGACTGGCCTTCTGGGTAGAGTCTGTGAGTGGGGGCGACTCGCTCGCTCGGCTCTCATTCTCCGCCGCACGCACGGAGACGGCAGCAGCTGGTGCCTCGTACTGCTCCGAGCAGCAGAGACGGAGAGAAAGGGAACTAAGGCAAAAAGGACGGAGACAGAAAAACAATATTTAAACACTGTTTAAAACAAACCACAAAGGAAGCTAAGGAACAAAGATATTAAAAATGGACTTATTGAATTTGGTAAGCATTTACAAGAGAAGCGTGTAACTATTCTCCCCGTTTTGACACGGCGTGTTCGGTCAGAGCTATAACCCAACATGGCGCGGTAAGGCATTACCAAGCTGCATTAATTGTTGAAGTCGAAGGATCGTCGACACCTGTACCCTTGTACAACACTCACGCAAAGATCATCGCTGAAGGACCAAAGAATATATTGAATCTGGATATTAAGCCTGTCGCTTTAATTCTGAGGATGTCTATATACCACATCTGTTTTTTGCAGTTTTTCCTCAACTGGAATAACACCGATACTTTGGATTGCTACAAAAGTATTCTCCTCATTACTTTCCGCGAAAGTGGTCATGAAAATCTAAACTACTTTTAATTTGCCTGTTCTAGGAGTCGAGTGCATCGAGGAACACTTGTCCATATAGAAGGGCGACCTTAGTTTCTTATCGGATGTTTGGGCTTGTGAAATACCTAACAGGATCGTGTCTGGTTTGAACTACTCAAGTCGGAAACTTGGAATAAAAAAACCTGACGTTCAGTAAATTACTGGATTCTACTCCGAAGTGACACTTATTTCTCTTGAGGTAAGCACGGTTTCTGTGTGTTTAAGATCAGAACGATGCATGTGCCTTTTTATGTCATTCTCAAACTGTTCAGCTGATATCACTGAGCTGGACGGTTATTTGGACCGACAGAGTTTTAATCGTGGATTTCCCAGTTACTTTCCCGTTTCCAGATAAGCGGAGCGTGGTATTTTTACACTGTATCAGCGGGAGGATTCCCACAGAGTACTCCCACAGAATCGTCCGATCTGATACGGTGTCTCACACCACGTCGAAAATAACTTTTTAAAATACAACATCCAATTCCCCGGCAAAAACGGTTTCGTAAAAGTTTTTTTTTTTTCTTTAAAAACATGTCGTGGGTAGTGACATTCGGTTGATAAATGAGTCAGATTACACTCTAATGATTGCAATCAATTCACCCTGAGCTGGTAAAAACCTAACAGACAGTAATGACTAATTTCCAGCGTCGGGTTAGCGGACCCGTCTAACGCCTAGCGAGCGCCGGACCTCGATAGTAGCTACGTTCTTTTTAAAAGGCTATTTGTGCGCTTTGGTTGTTACTGGTTTGCGCCCTACTGATGTTACTGGTGCTAGTGCGTATGAGCGGCGGTCGGGAATATTTAACTGTCTTTAGTGAAGGGAGATTAAAAAAAAAAAGTCCCGGGGGGTTGGGGGGCGGGGGACAGGGGGCGGGACGAGACACGAGGTGAAGGCTCCAGACCCGAGCCTCGCCCTGTTTACGGTGCGGTGTTTAAACGCAAATTTGCAGTTAGGCTCTGTTAAAGGACACCCCCGTGCTGCCTGTCTGCCTGTGCGTGTGGGAGGGGAGGAGAGCGCAGATCGTGAATCGCGGGGTAGGGTTCGAGAAACTGGCTGGGAAGAAGGACTGCGGCAAGAGATGCAATCGCTGAGCTGAGTTAAACGCTGACCCACCCTGTACTTCCCATAACACACAGAGACCAACTCTTGCAGGTGTGACCTAAGTGGAGGTCCAAATTTATTGTAGATTTCCAAACATCCTGGTTTACCACCGTACCATACGAGAATGTGGGGTGGATTATTTCTAATGAAATCGAAACCGTGTACCACCGCGCAATGCTCGTAGGATTTTCACATTCGTCCACCTCTTAGCCTATTTCACATTTTCAATGACCTTTCGGGTTTCTTGTGGTAGCTGGTAGAGCGCTAACTACGAAATACTCGAAGGATAGGCGATTTCCCCAGTTTCAGTTGTCTTGCTTTACTTATCGTAAGGAAACCGGCGAGGAGACAAAGACATCGCTTCGCAACGCTTAACCGAAAATGTGCCTATGTTTGTCTGAACAAAACATATATGCTTTAATGGCTGGTTTCCTCATACTCCCAAGGATGTCTTAATATATTGATGTTTCAGAACTGAAAACTATGCGGATTAGACATGAAAAAGATTGATAATGATCCAGGAATCCACGGACTGAAAATGTACGCCGAAGTTCGGACTAAACAAAAAGACAAAGAAATACAAAAGCTGTTAATTTATTGTGAATGCGTACTGGAAAACCCAGGTCCACCACAGGTTATAAGGAATATTGTAGAACGAATACCTGTAATGTGGGTGCGCATTTTTAAATATTCTGCATAATAGACCTATAGTATTTTTCTTGAAAATAACTCCCCAGTAACTTTTCCAAATTAGTTTAGGGGGTAATATAGCTGATAGCTAATCAATTGACAGCAATTGTGTTAATTGTGTTGAACGGTCTTTCGGCTTTGGACTATGTCCATTCGGAGTCTTTTTGACTGCGAAACGAAGCACAACCATTAAAATATAACTAAAAATACGAGAATACAAATGATCATATCCAGCCGCTTGCTTATTATAGTCCGAATCATTAATTGCGCTCCCACATGAATCATGTGATTGACGTGTCAGATCGGTGAAAGGAACTTGTGTCTCCGAGGTTTCCCGTTTTGTCTCAGGCGGCGCAATGTCTTCATGCTGGTAAAGCGAAGACCGTTAAATTAAAAAGAATGAAAACGCCTGAAAGAAAGGGCACATTTTCGTAATAGGCGTGTGAAGCTCGACTATGTCGCTGTGGTTGGTGCATTTTGATATGTAACTGCGCTTGGCTTCTGCCTTAAACCGACTGCTTTGTGTTGAGGACAGCATAGGAGCCAGAACGATCGACTCTGCGCACAGCCCGTAAACAGGCTGTAGAAATGCCAACGTTTGTTTTATTTGCAGATGTCACAGAAGGGGATTGAGGGGCAAAGCGTACGTAAGCTGTTTATTGCAAGTGAAAACCTAAAGCGTCACAACCTATCCTCATATCCACTTTATCTGCACATTAATTATCGATTTTACTGTCAAAGCGCAAGATACAGCAGAGTAGTTACAAATAAGTATATTTCGTGATATGTTTATTGGAGAGACGTGTGTTTGTTAGAGAGGTGTGTTAAAATCGGACAATGATCTCACCCCGCCCATTAGTTGTGTCCGGGGTGTGTTTATTTTTAGCAAAGAGTTCTCAGTTGGTGCCTTTGTGCCGCCAGACGCGATCAGTCCAACGCGCACCATCGTGAAATAAACAGTCGTGCCGTCACGTTTCGGAGCTAAGAAATGTGTACGTCCAGGCGTGATCTATTGGTTTGAAATGTAGCTTCAAGCAAGCTTCCATATACGTGTTCTAATTTTAATTGTCTCTGTGGTGGATCGCAAGTTTAGATCAACTCTGTATGCCAGCTTTCTTTTGTGGCGCCAGGTATCATTTTTCATTGCGCAGAAACCTCACAATTATATCACGAGCATTAACACCGCTTATGTCATTATCAGCTTTTGCCATTCGGATTCCGCGAACTGGGACGTTTACGCTTAAATCCAGCACAAAAAAAAAACAGATAAAGCTTCGCGGCATAGACAGATGGAAACAGTTAATTTGTAGCACTGGCACGTAAAGATATTACTGGAATAACTGCATTACGATGTCAGTAGAGCGGACTCCGTGGCGCAAGCGTTTAACGTGACGCACAGCGACGGTCCGCCGATTAACGCTTGTCATCCAGCAATGTAAGGTCACGTTTCCTTTGGATTCGCTTGGAGGCGATCTTCACGCTTCAATTTACCACCGCGGTCGTTTGCGTGCCTTTACAGAGCGGCTTAGGTCATTGTTCTGTGTTTCATCGGCCGAGTCGGTGTGCGAGAACCCCCCCCCCCGCGGGGTTATGTCGAAATGTTAATTTGCAATACAGAGGGACGATTTAGCAGCTTTTATCTCAAAACAACCCATTGTGTTCTTAAACAAGATAAATCTTTTAACGTTGTCCTCCGGTACAAAAAAAAAACCGCAATACTCGCAAATATGACAAAAATAGACTTTTAAAGTAAGTACCTCACAAATTACACTACTGTAGACTATTGATTGGTTTGCGCACTTTTTATTTTTCAGACATCTCTCAGTTTATGTCTTTAGGTCGAAACATTGTCCGCTGTAAATGAACGCAATCGGTTCTAACGAAGCGTGCTGACTTGGGCGATGTTTAAGGAGAAAAAAGTAGGCTATTCATATTATTTAAAATGTATTTTTGGGCGACAGCATCTTTCTGTTGGGGTCAACTGGAAACCACGTTTATATAAAGTAATTTCATGACTGATGAAATGACTAAGTGGATTTACATATTCGGCCATGCAATCTACCGACATCCAAGACGTATTAGTATGTGGCAACGAAATGCGTGTGAATAAGCAGACATACGCAGGCAGGAGAGATCGGGTTTTGCTGTTTCCCAGAGGAAGCGTCATAGTTAAATTGAAGTAGCTTTCAGTCCAAGCCTCCCTCGGGACGGCAGCCGTGAAACAGCAGAGCTCTCTACTCTGCTCCGGGAAGCTTTTGTATCGCAGGCGCTCATGTGCACGGATCAGTTCGCTCTTGTACGAGTAAGTTGCTGCCCACGCTAGCATTGTAAGTTTTTTTATGCTGAATTTGCAATTGGCCCATAAAGCATACCATCCACACACTATTCTTACGACCGCCTTCATTTTCGTCAGGTGATGACAATAAATGTTATGTTAACTATGCATTTAAGCTGTTATCTCGTTGACACCGCTACGACTCCGTTCTGGTTCCAATGGTCAAGCGACAAGCCATTTACGCCTAAAGAGTCGTTTTAAAATAGACCATCAACAGTCCATCTTGGGGATGAAAACGTGCTCTTAAGGACGCCGGTGTCTTGATTGCCTTGCGAAATGTTCTCTGCACCCCTACCCTCAGGCACCCCCGCCAATAACACTTCGTTAGTGATGTTGACATCAGCACCTTTTGCACCACATCGACAGGCCCCGACCTGAGCCAAGCATCGCTCATTTTTTTTTAAAGTCAGTCCGTAGGCCATTACTGATGATGAAATACTGCAGAAATACGGTCTGATTCTGCGCGCACGACAGGACTCCGGAATGCACGCAAAACACCAATTATTTCGTTGAAGCGTTCAATTTTTTTTCTTTTCCAGCCAAAGGTACAAACAGCCCATAAACACACGACAGTTGTTTCGATAGTTATCGTTTTGATGAGGCTGTTGTTTTACTTTTACCGTGGAACAAAATCGTACATTTCCATCATCTAGAACATACATTTTCGAAATTGCTATGTCTGGGTGTCCTGGTACTTTTGGGACTGACGTTAAACACCCCAGATTTGTGCCCCACCAGCACTGACAGCGAGAAAGTAACGTACCAGCAACCAGCAGAATCTTTTTTTTTTTTAATCTCGGGTCTCGGTGTAGCAGAAATGAACCGCATACAACTTGAAACTTGTGAAGGTGACAATGCGCTTGGCGCGACCGGAGTCTGGTGACCCCCGCAATAAATATCGCTGGTTTCTCCGCAATCGTTGATTCTGCAAACTTGCGTGAGCTGCAGGCCTGTAAAACGGCGGGTCCCCTCAATCTCAGGCCATTTTCTACTTGCGGCCCTCGTGCTTTTCACACGCCCCTTGATGATTTCACACAATAGCCGCGTTAGACTTCATACCTCACCTTGGAACGAAAATGAGACGCTCTCACCTTTACTTCCACTTTCGTCCGCTTTGCTAGAGAAGGGCTTGATGCGATCGATCGCCGCTCCCTAAATGCCGTCCTGTCCGCTACGTGAGGAATTGCCGCTGACCGCTGCGTAAAGACACCTCCGCAGGAGCGTGGGGCCTGGACACTGTCTTTCTATTTATTTATAGTGACGGCTCCTTGTTGGGACCTATCTGAGTGTTTGCATCCCCCTCCACTAATTAGTAGGTCAGATTATCTTGAAATTTCGGGCAAATTAAACCCAGGCAAAGCTACCATTTAGATTGATATAAAACTTAGAAATGCAAAAGACGCCACCAGCCAAAATCATTAAAATGTGTAGTTCATATCAACATAATGAGAAATTGCGCTTGAAAGAGTTAATAGGCCAAAATATTCCCGACTGAAGCGTGTTGAAATGCAGGGCACACGGTGACCTCCTGTGTTCTGCGGCCCGAGGGCTATAAGCAGAATCCGGTGTTTAAAATGGCGCAGACAGGCTGTAGCCGGATGCGCCAGAAGCCAGGCTGAGCGCTTTTCGAAGGGGGAAGTCCCGCTGTGTGGTTGTACTGGGACCGTCCCTTCTCACCTTATGTGTGCCGCTTCCATTATCACTGGTGTGCTGTCGTTGCAGGTGTATACGCAAGTCAAAAGCACAGTCTTCATACCGTTAGCCTAATGAGATAAAGCTGATTCTTGTTTTAATTGTTGTGTCTGGCCAGCATTGTCTGTAATCCGCCACTTAAATAGTAATTGTTTCCGCATTATTCACAATGTCCACAATTAAAACAGTACAGATCTAGGGATCCCCAGGAGTAAAAAATACCCTTCTTGAATAATTCTTGACCTGAACAAGGGTCTTTCCCCTAAATATTTTTGCATTGTGTCCAGTTGATGACAATATTGACACTTATTCGAATTACGATCGAACTGCTATCTAAAATCCCAACGAAATAATTAAATACAATAGTAGTTTCTTGTACGGTTTTATGATTCTAGGACCCCCAATAACGATGATCTCTAAGCGTCCGTAAAACAGTGGAAATTGCTTTAGCGGAAGACATGGTTCCGGCTCTTTCGTAGTTTTCTTAACTGAGACCTAAACCTCTTTTTCCCGAAGACGTTGTGCACCAAACGTGTCAGGTCATACGACTGCAAAGCCAAACGCCTTTACGAGGCACTGGTTTTCAGAATCTCTGAAGATTGCGTGTTTTCCATCTTCCTACTATTTCAATTCAGCAGTTGGTAGGGCTACATATAGGCATAATGGCTTTGACGCACGCCAGCGCTCACTAATCCAGTTTTCCCTCGTCTATGGACTGCGATTATGGGACATCACACGACATGTTTTAAGAGAGCGCCGGAGCTTTAGGTAAAGTAGGCAACCGACCAGTGTGCCGAAAAGCGGTTCTGAAGTCAGCTCCACAAAGCAGCCCCGAAAAACCGGTCACAAGGTCGATGCGGGGACGGTACCTCCGGCTTGCGGGGCACCCAGAACTCACATGGTGGAAGAGTCAGATCCCACTCACTGGAGCCTTATTGATGCTCTTTATAATGCTTTGTTTTTGTACGTCTCCGTGCCACTTTAAGTGGCTGTTATTTCTTAAACCCCCCCGAAAAAAAATCTAGAATTCCATTCACGGTCTGTTTTTAAATTATTTCCCCCGTATTCGAGGCCCATGGAGTAGTCTGTTGCACGGTTTAACAGCCATTTTCGACTGACGGTTGCGCAACGTCGGATTGTAATGCCAATGAGCAGAACAGCAGAAAGATTGGTCACCCTCGTTTTTCCTAGTTTCAGATCTATTCGATTGCGGTAGAATAATTAACGTTTCAATTTAATACAAAAAGAAGATCCATGCCAGGATATTTCCCTTCTAGATATATTCAATCTGAAATGTCGATTTTCGTGATTTGACGTACTTTGTGTTATTCATTACAATTAAGTAGCCTATTTAAGGTCTGACGATTTATAACGTATTTCTACTGACAACGATGGTAAGTGAGCACCTTGTTTCGTGACTGTGAATGACTGACATTGAGGTTTTCCAGTGCACAAGACGTGATGGATGGGCTCTTACACAGTCACAACCCCCCCCCCCCCGTCCCATTCTTCCATAATAAAATTAACTGGAGACACGCACTGGTCAGGATGGGTGGTCAGGCCACGGACTTTATAGTAACTCGCGGTCAGTTTAGGGCGTTTGCCGATGTATTGGCGCAAACAGACAGCCAAACCGTTTTTGCGAAACTGCCATTTATATTCCGTGCTATGCGCAACAAACCAGTTTATCCTTTTAAAGGATAATTCAAGGAAGCCTTGACCCGTCTATATGGCGGCCAGGGGAAAACAATGACGCTACTGAAAGGAAATGATCCGTGATGCAGAGTTTGTTCATCAAAGCGCGCCACTTTGAAACGGCCCAGGGGCTGATAAAACCAAAAAGATCAGTAACGAGAGAGAGGCTGGAACAAGCCCCATGCGCGCTATTCCCCGGCAGCCGACAGATAGATAAGGCACGTGATAACGAGCCTATGACGCCACATAGGCCTATCTAAACGGATTTTATGAATTATTTACTCATTCTTCCGCGCGTCCCCTGATTTAGATCCTGGGTGATCAGACCTTTAACTGAAGCTAACTATTATAACAATAACTAAGGCTAATCAATAATTTTCGATTAAACAATGTTTTACTGTTTTTATATATAAAAAGTAGGCTACTCGCGTTACCGATTTCCAGAGCTTTGTGATGAAGACTAAGTTGTTTGTTGCAGAAACTATTTTTAGTAGCGGAGCTGGGCGTAGACCTTCGCTGCCCTTTCCTTCTGCTGCTCCGGCCTCGCGTTTGGCCCGGTGCCCCACAGCCTTCTGCCGCAGCGCCTAGTGTAAACTTTACACCTGAGTGTGACGCAGCGACCGGCTTTACTGCTCTTGGAAACCATAAATCGGCCGAAAATTATTTGTTTTAAAACGCCGATACACGAAAGAGAAATTTGGGACGACGTTGTCCTCTAAAAAGGAGAACTGAGAAAAGGGCACGACAACTTTTCTTTTTTCTTTTTAATGGAAGCGCATATTGAATATTAGGTCTACATCCACATGATTAATGTTAGTAAAGTAAAATCTCAATTGCTGCGCGTAATGTATTTAAAGATGAAAGTAACACGGACTTAAGGAAGATGTTTGTGAGTTATATTGCGCATTCCGCTTTAAGTTTACCAGCGCATACCCGGACTGACGCCGGCCTGGTGTTAGCGTGGTAATGGGGAAAGGGGGGGGGTCTTTCTCACAAATTATACACAAGACCGCTTGCAGCCGGATGAGACATTTCTGTCACCCTGCGCGCCTCGTGGGCCAAAGTGACCGTCCAGTGTTCTTTCATAATTTTCCGCCTTCGAATAGGCTACGCATAGGCTACTCAAGTCATTCTACTCAAATAGGCCTGTGTAATTGAAATCGGCGCATTATAGTATAATTGCTTTTTGGTTTAGTGGTTTTTTGTGAGTTGGAGGGAAACTTTGCAAAATTCCTTAGTATGATATATTTCTTAGGAATTCCTTTGACTTTGCTGTTTTTCAGAAGCAAGCCTTGTGTGGGCGAGCAGAAGTCATGCTCTCCGCGACACCCCTGTACGGAACATTTCACAGCTGGATGGGCAATGAGCGCGTCCACACGTGTGCGATTAATGAAGACAGGTTGGTGTCCCCCCCCCCCCCCCCGCCCCCCCCCCCCCCCCCCCCCCCCCCC
>JAODJU010000079.1:1378912-1391127 GCA_026776725.1 Gnathonemus echidnorhynchus
CCCCCCCCCCCCCCCCCCCCCACACACACACACACTTAGTTACCGATTAGCCGCTCTAATAGTGTTGCAAGATCTCTGGTCTCCCAAAAACATGTTCTTCCACCTCTGTCAATTGTTCAGTTGCTGGCAGACCCGCAGAACTGGTTTGTGTTCATACTGAGGACCCACATCTGTGTTGTACTGAATACTTGCAGCATTCCAGAAGGAACTGGGTGGCAGGTAGCTGAGTCACCAGAGACCTCATATTATTACTACACCACTGAGATAGGGATTTGATCTCATTCTCAGCAATAAAAATATTCAGCAGGTGGCACAGGTTTCTGCACAGAGAGCTGGGTTCGAGTCTTTGCCCCAGCTCTTCATGTGTGTAGTTTGCTTGTTCTCCCCATCAGGTCCACCCCCCCCAGTCCACTAATGTGAACAGGAGCTGCCAAATTGTCCATAGATGTGTGTGTATCTTGCAGTGGTTTGGTGCCCCATCCTGAGTGATTCACGCGCCTGTAGCTTCTGGGATTGGCTCCAGACCCTCAGGACCCTACATAGAACAAGCAGCGATAAGAGATTGATGGAGAATATTCAGCTGTTTCATGGAATGAAAATTTCAGTCATTCTGACCACAGAAATCAGTTGAGTAATGTAATAAATACGTCATCATCGAAAAGTCAGCATTTATCTCCATTGTCCCATGTCACTCTTATACTCATGAAAGATTGATTCTGCCTCAAAGCCAAAAGTCACGGAAGCCAGTTCGGGGGGGAAGTGTCTGGCACATACCTAAACATTTTTTAGAAGGAGAGGAACCCGTCCAAAAGACTGTTGGCATTCTCTGCATCGATGAAACCATCTAAACACAGAAACAAAGGTGCGGCTCCGACAAACCGGCTCTCAGACGAGGACAACCTGCAACCTGCAGAGGACGGTGCAGCACATGCACACACCTCCAGCTCACACCTTGACCTACTTCCTGTAGTTTTGCAATAGATTTGAACTTTCTATCTGCATATACCAGTTTTTAGTTTTCACTTAAAAATCTTATCTGCGCAAAAAAATACCTTTGTGTCTCAAAGTGTTTGATCTGAGAGATGAGACTTTCATAATGTACATGTTTGTGGCAGGATTATTTGACTGTTTTGCCCCAAGCGTTTTGGGTTCATTATTACGCACAAAAGGTGGTTTATTTCAATTGTCAAAAAAAGAGAAAAATATACAATGTGTTGCAGCTCACCTACTTTGACCTCCACAAAATGCGTCGGAATGGACAGTTCATGTTCTTCAGGGACAGATTACCTGTCCCTCCTTAACGTCATCACTTCTGGTCTACGTTTGTTTTTCCTACCCCTTGAATTTCAAGCTGTCTTCTTATGTATCTTTTTGATAAATTATTTAACGCAGGTGGCTGCAGCTGCAGCACGAAAGGCTTCTGTTGCACCAAATATTTCCCAAAGTCCACAAAGCAATCATCGTTTGTAATTATTGTGATGTATGATAATGGAAAACAGAAATCATTCATACTGATATTTTTGTAAAAAAAGAACATTATATTTCTGTGCAATCATTTTTCAATACAAAGTAAGCAAGATTAATAAAATTCTCAAGTATTCTCGCTAACATCATAATGCCCCAAACAATCTCATGGAAACTATTAATTCCAGTAAGCAGAAATATCATTTGATTCACATTCATAGATTACTTGGTTCATACGAGAATTAGCGTAATACAATCACAGCAACTTGCTCACTGTAAAAAAAAAAAAAAAGTGTCATATTTTAGTTATTGCTTAATACAGGACCTGAATTCAGTATCAGTCTCAAAGCTCATTTGAGAGATTAATCATCTTTGGCCATACCGGCCATTTAAGGAATATATGTGCAGTCTGACATAAATAAAGCTTTCAGGTAACCTGCACATTTCAGGGTTTGTTACATGTTTTAAATACATAATATGCATAATATTAAGCATGAAAGCAGGAATGCCCATGCAGAACCACTGGAAGCATCTGTGCAAAAACGCGGGTGAGTTACATCAATATAAAACACAGAGCAGGGCACCTCATCTAATCTGACATTCTTCTGAAAATGAGACCAGCATGGCTGCGCAACCATCAGACTGAATGGTTTTTCACCGTCCATTCATTGGAACTTCATGGGGTCCACGAGGTCCCGTCGGGGTGGCGAGGGCCAGCAGTTCAGTATCCCCAGCTGCCGATCCCGATCTCTTCCTTGTACCGGTTGGTGAGGGTATTGGCTTTGCGGGTTAACTTGGAGAGCACAGTGTGAAGCCCACTCAGGTGAAAATGAAAGAGTTTCTCGAGGTCGTCGTCTTCACCCTCCTGTTCGATCCTGGACATCTCCAGGGCCGACGTGCCTAGCTTGTCTCTCCTCCTCTCCTCAGCTGCCACGATTCCCCATTCAATGTCACTCCTGATAGACTTCAAGAGAACATAGTAACTGTACATGTCACTCTCACAGAAGCATGGCGATGCGCTGCCAGTCGTCCTGATGGAGTTCATATTCTTCTCCTCCTCCAGAGGTACATCTCTCAAAAGACTGGGCACCATCACAGTCTGATCCATGTTGTTGACCGCACTGATAAAGCGATTCATGGCATTAAACAGAGAATTCTTCTGGTTGTAGGAATCTGACATCTGCATCATTTTTGAAAAGGCGTGTTGATGACCCACCAGCAGGTTGGCAAACTTCCTGAGAGTGCAGAATACAAAGACGAGAGGCTGCAGAAATTGGCCTGTATGAAATGTGGTCGACTAAAGCAACGTAGCTTCCTCTTGTTTCTGTGTGTGCGCTCGGAAAGTCTTAAGCGCCTTTTCTAATCGGCTTGCAAAATAGCGAGACTGTCGTCGCAGCAGAAAGTGGGAACTGTCGTCAGGACGCGTCTAGGTGCGCTTCTGTCAAACCTCCTTTCTGTCCCTGGAGTGGGCCTCCAAAGCTCTTCTTCTTTTTAGTTTCACATCAATAATGCCGAGGTTTCATGCCCGCGCTTATAAAGAGGTTGTTTTTCGACACATGGGCGTTTCCAGAACCTGTCCCTCGGTGTTTTTGTCTTTCAGTCAGTAACCGGATTCCAATGACCTGATGCACAGCAGATCAGGCACAGCAGGTTTGTTCGCTTCTCGATTACGGGCGATCTTTGAAATATAGCTTAAGAATTCCGAGGGTGTGAGATTACAGCAAAGCAATTAGCATTCAGCAGCGCTACCGGGACCTTGCACGATAAGCACGCAGGGTCCCGGGCGGAGGTGCTGCGCGTTCGCGTATAGCGCGCTACCGGCGTTCACGTTCCTCCGACTCGGAAAGATGATGTCTCTACATAGCAGTCTCTGAAGTTATAAAACTTCATTTTAAATTCAAATGCAGTGACATACTGTACTCAAACGTCGGACAGAAAGAGGCGAACTCAAGTGCTCACAACACCGGGAAGCGATCTGATGTCCCCCCCCCCCCCAGCGCTTCGTTACTGAATCCATCTATTTTCAGGAGCCGTGCGCACGACCAAAGTTAGCGAGCCACGCCAACGAAATAAACAAATTATATCACGCGTGGCTCGGAGCCGAGGCAGTAGCCGCGAGCGCACCAAAACGCCGCCTGTTGAATATTCATGAGGCGGCGCATCAGCCCACTACGGGCTTCGTCCAATCACGCTGCTGCCGGTTGCTTTCGGTTTGACTCGGGGCCAGATTGTCGCCGGCCAATCACTGAGGCCGAGGTCGCTGCGATTCTGCCAATTTACGCAAACTAGCCGCTGAATGCGTTTAACCCCGTCATACCCAAGCTCGGTGTGCACCTTACCCCATAACCCCTGATAACCACAGCCACATCCTCACGGTCCCACAAGACGGGATACGCCTTGTATAAATAAAGGGCCTAGACAGAACTTTAGAATATGATCCGGACCCCAAATAGAACAAGCGGTTACAGAAAATGGATGGACTGATGGATAGACAGAATGGATTGGTGTTTAAACGTGCGGTTTTCGGTGAATGACCTGTTTGTATTTAGTTACCTCTCTGCTTTTCAGCTTCTATAGAAAAGTATTTGTTTCGCGTCTTTTTGTTTGTTTACGAGTAATACAAGTTTTGGAAAGAGTTTTGCTTGTTTTGTGGTCTCCCCAAGGGATACATTGTTATTTCAGAGGGGGTGCCTTTTGGCTTTCTTTACACGCACGCGATACATAGTGATTTAATAGAACTACTTATATATTTGATATAAGTTGCATTCCCTACCGATGATACACGCCCTGCGCTTCCTACGGAAATTTGGACATGTGGTAACATTCTCTTTGCATGAGTTACAGCAAGGGTGCTTTTCGTGCTTTAAATTCTTAATGTCTGAGTCTAACCCCTTGGCAAGAAAGAGAGATGAGAAATTCACACATTGTTTAATGTTTATTTTTCACCAAAGCCTCAGTTATCCATTAAAGTACGGAATTAATGTTGTCAGGATTGCATCTTCATTATAATAATGTAAAAGCCTGTGCCTTTATCTCTGATTTGCTTAGCAAATTTGTGGTGGCGTTTCCGTGCAGCGTGCTGCTGTATTTGAACTTGAAACGGTCCCAATTCCTGTATTCTGCCACCTCTGTCTTTTGAGAGCCAATTAATGGCTAATTTAAAATTTTGGGATTGTCAGTGGATGTGTGACACATTAAATAAGTTGAGCTGCTCCAATTAAAGACAGCGGTTGCAGCGAACTTAAGAAACTCTTCAAAGGCACTGGTTTTCCCTGTGAATTCAATTACCGGGCACCTTGTGGCCAGTCGGGCGGCACAGCGGGGACATCGTGGTGTGTTTAGTGGCACCACAACCTGCCAACGGCTTTTGGCCCTAAAAGGATTTTTTTTCTTCTTTTTTTGCGAGTCAGTCGGTAAGAACAGCAAACAACATATAACTGGGACCAGGGGGTAATTACCAACGATGATGTGAGGGAGAGATGACGGCGGGCCAGTAGCCGCAGGGATTAAAGGGCAGGTAAAGAAACGTTTACACATGTAATAAGGTAGCACTGATTAGCTTAGCAGTGCCTCCCCCCGCGAACAAAACTCTGCCGTGTTGTTCAAGAATTAATACAGCCGACGACTCTGGAAACAAACGTCACTGTAGCTTCATTTAGGAATGCACAAGGTTTTACGGCAGGACACAAGCACAGCATGGCTTACCATCGACGGCCTGAAACGTTTCAGTGCTCGTTCACGCCAGACTTTCCAGAAAGGACGATCGATGCTGTCAGGGGCTTCTTAGCACCAGCGTTGCCAGAGTTCAGGGGGTCAGGCGATTGGGAGCCAAACAGCTCCATCTTCATCTAATGCCAAGGCGAAGCCACTGGCCCGAAGCCTCGTTACCTGGAAGACACCTCTCTTGGCACTGACTGCATAGCTGGAAGACCGAGGACGACTCAGGACAAGCCAGTCACCGTGGCGCGTCGGGCTCCACGCCGCAATGGAACCGCCGCCACCAAGCCACGACAGCAAAACGCGACTCATCATTACGAAGCTGCCAGACCCTTTACATGTCGGATCCCTGCAGTTGGGACTGGGGGCCAATTAGACCGTCCCAGCACACCGATATGTCCGCTCGCTGACCCGCTGAAGGACAGCTTGTCAGGCTGCGTTAGATTTACCCGTTGCCCAGTTCTATTTCCCGTGCCCCCTCTATTCGCTTCCACCTCGCAGTGCCCGTGAGTCGCATTTAATGACCGCTTGCCGCAATCTACTACCAAGCGTTGCCAGTTGATGAGAAAATCCATCTTTTTCCTTTCCCGGTGTGTGCGGGGGGTGTGGGGGTGTCATCCTTCAACATGTCTGGAAATCTCTGCGGCATTTCTCTGTAAAACGGATACTAAACGCGCTCGCCGTCACTGACGGTGGCCCTTCTCTGTGTGCTGCGGTCTCTGCCCGACCCAGCGTGCAGAACAAAAGAGATCCGTGCGGGCAGGCGTTTGGTATGCGGCACAGACACGCTTCCGAAGGCTGCGGTATATAGCTCTGGCATTCGGATTAGCAGTGCCCCTCGTTTCGGCTTTATTTTGTTACCCAACTTGAGATCACATGAGCGCTTCCCTACGCGGCTGTCATGACCCCATAATTACCGCTCATATCATGAGATTGGAAAGCTGACAAACACGACGGAATAAGCATTCGTTAACTGATTAAAAAAGCTCAAATATATGCATATTCCTATAATCGATTACACAACTTGTGTCTAAAAACGTGAACCGAGCAGGTATTAATTCAATATTTTTTCACTTACGTAATTACGTGTAAGTACTGTGACAGAAATATGAAGACTGATATGTTTTAACTTTAGTATCTCAGCAATCAATCAGGAATCCCCAAAGCCTCCTCAGACAGAAGCAAATAAACTACAATAGGAGCAAAACATCTCGAGGTTTATGCTGTTCCTTTGCAGCCATCCGTGTATTAAAACTCATTTGTCAATGTTGAGAATTAACGTTGCTGTGTGGCTGCCCATGGTTTTAAACAGTCCTAACAAATATCCCACACTCGCCGGGCAATTCCGGTTGTGGAAGCACCAAAGGCTTTTGTTTGAGGAAGGTGATTGTTGCGGGAACTTCCATGGCAACCGCGAGAACCAAGCATAGCTGACACTGAAATGATCAACTAAGCCCTTTCCAATGGAACGTGTCTGAATCCCGTGTTTTATACACATTCTTACCTTCCATATACCCACCTGTAGCCATGAAATAAATCTATAAAATACACCCAATGTCTTGTTCGGTGTAATTACACGTTACATAGGTATATATGCTGCTTAGTATTAAAGACAAATAAATTTATTAACATACCGAGCATTAGGCTTTATAACCAACACATCCAGAGGGACGGTTATTCAAGATTATTGCCAGCCAAGGCCTCTCGCGCCCACGGGCACCAGAATTAGCTGGAAATATGTGAGCGCAAGATAAATCGTGGCCTTTCACTGAATGTATCGCCACACCAGCTCCCATTGGTAATAGGGTAAGCGGTTTCCTCTCCACGAACGACAGGAAATATAATTTCCCCTCTCCATTAAACAGCGTTGACGCTGGGCGCTAGGAGCCGCGCTTGATTATCAGACAGACTGCTGATACACGGTAATTTGCTTAACAAGATTAGTATCCCGTTTAGCTGTCTCTCTGGTTTACCGATTCCTATCTCGCACAACCTTCTTTCCTCCAACCGATCATTTACGCTCGGGCTTGGACAGACATGGACGTCTGGACTGCAGACAGAAATCGCCAGATTACCGGGGAAAAGAATATAACGCTAAAATTGCGCCACTGTTTGCTCACATTCATCTACACTTTCTACAGTATATGATTGTAATATAACATGAGGGGCATGGAATGAATATGCAAGAATAAGAAAAGGCAGATATACGGAGACCAGGTTTTGACAATCCCCTAGCCCCAGTCCCATTAAAAGGTCTGTTATTCTGCCCGTGCATAACGCAGTCTGTCTAGCGAATATAATATTTATTGCACCAGTTTCTTATAGTGGTGGAAAAAAATGCTGACCCCCAACGAAATGCGCCAAATCGCTACTCAGATACTGCTTGCAGCGCAACGTTCAGTCTCCGCAATCCTCCTCCAAGACTCGTGCTTGTTTAGCTGCTGAAAAAGAGTCAAAGCTGTCCTGTTTATCCAGCATGGGCCATAGCCTGAAAGCGCCCGGGTGATTCCGGATCGCCTCTGAAAAGGTAATAAGACGTCCCGGGCGAAGCGGAGTGGCTGCCGGCCGCGCCTCCGCGTCTGCTCCTATCTGACTCACGCTTTCCACTCGGGTCCCGGAGAATCGTGGCAGCCTGCCAACTTAGCGCTGAGCACGGTTTTAGCGCTCATCTCCCTCGCCGCTTTCATGCCAGATGGAGGAGGGTGGCGGAGGAGGGAGGGATGGAGGGTGGGGGATCCATCTAACCTCGCAGAGCGCAGGGACAGGACCGGGCCAGAACGCCCCGTGAGGCGAGGCGGCTGCCCTCCGTCCCCTTAGAGTGCCCTCACTCTAACCCGCCCCGCGCCTCATCGCCTCCACATTTTAATTTGCGGCCGAAAGGAATAAGAACATCAATGTTGAGTGGTCATGAAAGAATGGGATATTTAATCATTACGCATGAATTTCTATTAATTATCAATTGATTGATGTCATTCGTGTTATTTTAGTTTCGCGGTGCAAGCTCTAAAAAATTTGAGTGGACGATTATATTTTAGTGTACAAGCCTTAATGCCCGTTTAATTGATTGTTTTCAACCGCAGCGAGGTACTGCGGCCTCCGACTCACTGGCGGTCTATCGGTCGGTGCTTGGAACGATCGTCTTCTCATTACGTTTTTCACCGGTGTTTCAGCGCCACCTAAGGGTACGAAGGGGAAAATACTAAGACCGTCCGCCCGTAGTCCTGTAACCCAGTGATTATTTCTGAAACGGCTTTCCAGTCCGATTTAAAACAGGTTAGTTCACAAATTCTATCCGAGACATCCGAGAAAGCAAATGTACGCATTTTACAGTGAGAATATTTACAGCCACGCGCTAATTGAAATTATATGAATTATTCAGTGAGGGCGCCGATTCCGTGGGCTTTTGCGATCGCCGGGGGTCTTTCTTTGTGCCCGATCAATATGTCGATTCCCAGACTGCTGTTCCCAGCCGGCCCTCATGAGCAGCAAGTCAGCCGTTCATGGTGTGTGTGATTTTTCTCGTCTCTCCAAGACGTCAATGCACGCCGATTTGCTCCAGTACTGCGAGGATCTAATCAACCACCAGATCATTTGTATTGTGGTAATTCGGGGAGTCAGACCGGCGTTCCTGATGTGTCTCCAAACCGCACCGATTCGGCCGAGGTTTGTTTGCTTGAGAGGCACACTCCAGTCCCACATCTGACCCTTTAAGGGCTCGTTTTTAAATCATCCCGACTGTACCCCTTTCCTTACCTGGGCCCATGCTGTTTCTGAGTCCCCAGTGGCTTGTGGTTTATATTCATCGGGATTTCTGATGTGGGAGTATGCATTTAATACTCTTAATGGTCAGATTTAAACGGATTTAAACTGAGTTTTTTCATCCCCAATAAGAGACCACCAGCGTGGACGGGTCTCTCCATACAGCAGAGCATTCGACGATACCTTAAAACCCGTTTTTCGTTGCTCGTAAAATATCGCCTTGTTGAATTTCCGTAACTTTTGTACTTCTGCAATGTGCTGCCAATTCTTTTCCTAACCATTATCTGCTAAATTTAGACAGACGTAAAACCGTTCTGGCCTGTCGTGTCCGCTGAAGGAATTGATTTCAACAAGAAAAAAACACACACAGAGTAAAAAACATCGTGAACACCAAATAAATAAAAAAGCACACATGTTTTTGCGATGCATATGCAAAATATCCTTTTTATACGTCTTATATGATATGTATTTTCCCTCACCACAGTTCCTTTTCTCGGATTGCCTTGAAGAAGCGAAAGCAAACTGGACATTTTACTATGCATAAACTGGGGTCAGTGGGAACCCCCGATGGGAAACGCAGACGCTGAAAAATATTTAGCCAGAAAAGAGTTTATTTTTAAATGCTTCGGGGGAATATTGGCTGTATACGTCGATGAGTATTTAACAGCGACTATATGCCGAAACGGTGAGATGTACAAAACTTACTTATTCAAAAACAGATATTTTGATGCCATAAAGGTATCCTCAGCGCGCAAAGAAAAGTGTACGACTGGGCTGTATTTTTTTTAAATCCAAGATATGCTGGCAAACCTGTCATGAATGGCTTTTTCCGACTCCATTTATTTCAATCCTATATGGTATTTAGATTTTGGGGCTTGATAAACCATGAGCTCCTGTTTGTATTCGAGTAAAATCTGCCGAATCGTTTTCCAGACCACCTAAAGAATAAACCCAAGTACACCAGGATTTAATTCAATGATATAACGTTCGCTTGCATATAAAAGATGCTGTAATCCCTCCGTTAATTTTTCAGACACAGAACCCGAGAAGAGAACAGACCGACAGAAAATTGGTAATTACCATTTATTAATACAGAGACCACAGTCCTTTACAATATCACAGTCGGCATGCTAGCTGGTGCTGTTTTTTAAAAAGGTTTTCATATAAAGTTTTTTTTTTTTTTTAAATATATAAAGTTATTATTCACCGTTGGACTGTGAGATCTAGTCCTCTACATATTTCTATACTGGCGGTAATATAGGACCAACTACTGACTTAACGTTACGACTTTAAAACAAGGCGATAACCACTTACACAGCGATACAAAGTATGGTTTTATAAGTCCCCCCAGCCTTAGTTATACCCATCACAGTTGTAAATAGTTGTCGTTGACTTCAGTGTTCTCCCTCCTCTGCTCCCAGGCCTCCAGTAGCTCCTACACGTTACATCCTGTCAATCCGGGGATCTCTCTTGGCCCCGGCTTGTGGACCGCGGCAGGAGTGCTGCAAGGCCGTGTGCTTCACACTGGCACTTTTTAAATTCAAGAATACCAATGACATCTAAGTCGCTACGGTATCCTGCTCTTTTATCTTTCACTCTCAGGGTGAGAGGGGTCCCCTAGACACACACACACACACACACTCGTCTTTCAGTAGCACGTCGTGGGCTCCGTCGCATCGTCCCCCACAGCTTTACCGAGTCTGTATAGGAATCCGGAGCAGCCTCTGTTTGGGAGGACCCTAGCCTCTCTGGAGGGGATTACACAGCCAGCCTGCTCAACCAATCAGAAGGCACAGTCACGGTCGCCCCCCACGCAGCTGTGCGTACTGAAAGTGACATCCTCTCATTCGCTTTTGGGAGCTGGAAACAGCTCTGTCTGTGTCACACCGGCTGGGGGGATGTTGAGTAGTTCCCGTTTATGATGGAGCGCCGGCGTGCAGAAATTACATCCCTGAGGCTTTCTGGTTCAGCATGACAGACATCAGCGTCCATCACTACAACGGCAGGAGCTGCAGAGTGCTGCCCATCCCTTCCCTGCAAAGCTAGGGGTTCTGAGGCACGAAAAACCTACCCTGGCTCCCCTTAGCGCTCTGGTGCTGGGTGGTGATGATGATAGCCTGCGCAGTCTCAGGGTCACCTTTGATGCTCAGGGAGGAACTCAGGGCTCCTGCAGGGTCTCTACCGCTTAGCCTCTATGACTCAACTGATTCATTAGACTGCAACGATGCAGTCATAAGAAGGCCCTGTATATTGGACAGAATGTGCTATTTTACTGGAAGCGTACATTAGGGAGCGTCTGGCAATACGGGCAGTGTACTCTAGGGAGGGTGTGACATTCTACTGGCATGTGATAGCGTAGGGTCTGGTAGGTGGGGTCTAAACTATGTGAGGTTGTGCAGCGGAAATACGACAACGTGTGACACCTCCCAGTCCTCCCAACACAGGATTCCTGATCAATGGCAGCAGGGGAAAAGGAAATAAGAAGGGAACGACTGAAACCCGAACCTCAAACAAACGGAATCGGTAAGTAAATACAGGGGAGTACGGGAGGCTCGGGGTCAGAGTGCCGGAGAGCACTGAACCCAACGAGAGCGTTCAGGGCGCCAGGGGTGTCCAGGCGCGGACTGACACGGACCTCAAGTGGCACAGACAAGCACATATGATTGGCTGCACGGTTACATACAGGGTGGTCAGGTCTGTAAAATCAGGGCTGCAGAAAAGACAGCGGCTGGCAAAGCACAAGGTATTAAAGCTTAAAGTAAACACCCCGTTTAATTGTAATAGATGTGGTGTTAATGCTCTACGAATGATAAGGAGGACACCTTTTAAGTATCATACTGCATGCGCTTTCATGGAAAGTGGGGGGGTGCGGGGGGGGGGGGGGGGGCGTGCAGACTGGAGCGTTACCCCGGTGCTTTTGTCTCTGTAGTTCAGCCCAAAAAGCAAGCTGCAGGAGAAGGAACGGTGCGGGAGAATCAGTGACAGGTGGGAGACGGGGGACTGGGGAGTGGAGGGGGGGGCAGAGAACAGTGGTGTATGCTAGTTTTTCTGGGGGCATCCCCCCACCCCCATCATCCAGGGTGACGGTACAGCTTCCTGCAAGGCAAAGATAGACAGGATCAGATAACGTCCCATGGGGTAGTCAGGAAGGGGGGGTTCTGTTTTCTCTGCAAAAACCTGGGAGGGAGACAAATAGATAAGTATCCCTGTGCTGAAGCTGGGAGGTCATAGTGACACCTTCATAGCCGGGGGGGGAGTTCTGGGGATTGTCCCCC
>JAODJU010000079.1:1418278-1438827 GCA_026776725.1 Gnathonemus echidnorhynchus
TATATATATATATATATATATATATATATAATGTATGCTCCAGAGAAGCAAAAGCACAATAATGCAAGTAGCAATATTTCCTATAACCAGCCAAAAAAACAGCATAAACATTTTTTTAAGATTAGATTTATATCTGACGAGAAATAAATCGCTTATGTATCTGACAGCTCCCAGATATGGAACACTGCTGGTCTTCAGCAAGTCTCAAAGCTCACTGCAGTGCCCTCAGCGACCGTTAGTGCCACTAACATCAGCAGGGTCCCTTTAGGGTCAGGAAGGTCTGACAGGCCACTGACAGCAGGAACGGGTGCTTTCTTCACCACCTCCTCTAGTATAGAGCATCTGTGAACTTGGACGAGATTTATGGTTGTCAGTTCAGACAGAATCCTTCAAAATCACATGCCAGTTAGGTAGTGTTGCAAGGTTTTCATGCACACTACTCAGAATGCCCCGTTCCCTGTTTAATACTGCAAGTATGAAGCAGTAATAAATAATAGATTAAAAGAATAAAAGCTTATAAGCTTTCATTGCTTGGGTAGCCCACAATTAAATACAAAATTTAATACAAAAAATTACCAACTCATTATGTATTGCTGTAGTATTGTATGTGCTTAGGCCCTCCTACATAAAAAATGACCTCAAGAACGCACAAACTGTACAGCATGAGCGAGAGGCACATAGAGTTACAGTACAGGCAATAGGAAATGTGCAGCAACGTGTAAGTACTCTGAAACCTTGAGGTACAATTAAAATCCATTACGTTCTCAAATGTGCATTAATGCAGGCTCCCAGCAACTTTACACGATGGGCCAAAAGCATTCAGCCTGCATTTTTATTTAGTAAAGTAAGCTAAAGCTAACATTACACTGCAAGTTAGCACAGCGGATATCTGTGACACAGTGATACCGTCACAGCAGCCTAGTAATAGGGATAGCCTAAAATTAATTACTCAGTTAGCTATCCAAGCTAAGTATAATTTGACTGCAAATAAAATTAAAAGTTTAACATAGTTAAGTTTTGACAGCTAAAAAAATTAACGCTAAACGTCATACAGAATAAGACCGTTACTAGCTAGGCGTTCGTAACTGACTAGCCAGGCTAAAATGAAAGCCGAAAGATAAAACTAAAACTTACCTCAATCAGTGTTCTCTAATTAAACACTGAATTCCTGAATGTAGATATCTCAGCAGGCTTAGAAAGGCAAATTACTCGCCTTGGTTTTGCCTCCGAGAAGCCAAGGAAACTCCCGCCACGAGCTCCGTGATTATTAGCGACTTACCTTTTTAGGTAATCAGCCCGCTGCGACGTTGCGCTGTTTTTCAACGCGCTTTCATATGATTGGCTAAATACCGTTACAGCGCTTCATACATAGAAAGAAAAAAATACTCAGTTACAGTAAGGAGAGTATTTGTAGCTTGTAGCCTACTTTACATCCCTGGTCATGCTTGTTACTATGAATAGCTAGTGGGCCTACAACAAAATGTAAATATTTTTTGAACTGGCCGGCAGGTGGAGCAGTAGTTAACGACATATACTTCTTATTGAATGGAAGAGATTCTTTTGATTTACAAACATTTAAGATAAACGATCTGCAATTTCTGTTGAAAATTACTCAGCTCTGCGACTGGATGAGCCATATGTAGGTTGTTCTATATCGGTTGTACAGCTTGATTACAGTAAATATTAAAACAATGTGGTGAGTAGTGGCACAAGAGCCTGTTGGCGAGGGTAATACTTGGGAGCCAATGACGAGATCCCTCAGAACTGAGCCAGTGGCTGCCTGGCAACAGGAATCTTCCTGCGGTGAACCACCTACTGTTGTGAACCACGGGGACGGGTCTCAGAGGAAGGCCTCGTGCAAGCTGTCTGCACACAGCCCCCAGCGCAGTCTCACAGATGCGGCTCCGGCTGTTTCCAGGCACCTGGCTCTGTACCCATCACTTAGACGCAGAGCCATCTATCCCGCTCAGCAGCAAACATTGCAGTTTGTCTCCAAAGGCATCAATTCTGACATCGCTGCATTGTATTACTGAGCTATTGTGATCTTATAGTGCTGCTGGAATAAACTAATTAAATATCGAAAGTGATTTACGCAGTCAATTTTATGCATTATTACATCTATACAGATGGATGTTTTCAAGCGAAAGTATGCTCTCGCTGCCTTAAATACTTGCAGTCTATTTGTGATGTCTATAATATTGGCATGCCCTTCAAGGGCCTTGGCAATCTGTTTAGGGTGCCCCTGTTTTGGGCTCTCTCCCGCCTGGGATAGACAACAAGAATCCTCCTGATCTAGCTCTGAAGAAGAGGTTGGAAGTTTGATGGGTGGTTGTAATGTCAGGCTGTATATTTTAAAATAGTAATAAAGTTATTCATACCATTTTCAAGGGTACAACAGCAGCATCGGTCACTATTGGGATTTGAGCTAACAGCCTTGGTTGAGTTCTGCAGCCACTAATTACCGACTGCCAATGAGCTCTGAAGGATACCCTGTGATTCGTGGCAGACAGCATGTCCTTACAATGCAGGAGGTCCAAGCACAGGGTCTTGACTAAGTTGGCTGCATCCTACATGCATGCTTTTGCTCACCCGTAGGTGGATAATTTGTCAGTAAGTAGGGGTCTCCCTCCCAGCAAAGCAAACCCTAAAATGACACGAGAACGAAAGTTTTTAAAGGCCCCGTGTCTACACAGAAGTCCTCCCCCGGAGACGTTACCACATCACTAGTCTCCTGACGTCTGTTACCGTGAGCCTTTCATCAAGCATGTACAAAGCGATAGAGGGAAAGGAAGAGGCGATTCATCTGCTGTGTGAGAAAAGGCTTTTTGATGTGTCGCCCGGAGGGTGCGGGCAGAGGGAAGAGACGACGTCAGCGTCCGGAGGGAGAACACCCACACCGCCTTCCCTTTCTGGGGATTGGGCGAACACGACAGCGGCAGCTCACGGACTTCAACACCCGCATCGGACATTTTATTGCACATAAAACATACCAAAACCTGGGTCTAACACATTACCAAAAACATTAATGCTTCTAGAATATTTTCCATGTTCTATCTGTTTTTTTTTAGCAATTCGTTTGATAGGAATTAAAAGATTATATTCCCGACCTTAACAATATGGCAGGTTAAAGGTATTCTAAAAATTATGATGCTGTAACAAACAGCTGGTTTCTGTGTTTTATGATGTGACATAGTTAAAAAAAAGTCCACTCGTCTACAATTATAACTAACGTGTGTAACTAACAGGACCACCCAAGATTAAACTGAATATTATGCACCAGCCTCTGGGGGCTGTCAAAACTACAAAAAACCCACACCTGTCCTTCAAGTTTAATCCCGCGTTTCAGATCGTATGACATCCAAAGAATATGTTTTATCTGTTCTGATGAAAATCTTTTAATGTCGGTCCTTTGAGGTTCGCAGCCTTTGAGATCTTGCGCTCAATGCTGAGGACTAATTGTATATTAATATACACTAAACCGTACTTTGTTTTATATATGATCATATTTAATTGTCATTATTTAAACAGGAAAATTATTCAGCAAAAACTACTGTCTAAATAAGTAGTTAATAAAATAATTATTGCCGCATCACCTGAGACAATGAATTCATATTTCACATGGCTGCTCTTGAAGGTATTCAGCATGTATAAAATGGAACCATAGATAAATAGAGGGATAGAATTGGCACAATTTACTCACACTGGGCATAGAAACCCAAAAAACCAAAGCAATGGAAAAATATGACAACAGAATTTCGCTAATAGTGTTATAAATATCTACGCAAGGTATAAATATAACATTAATAACAATTATTTAATCCTTGTGTCATTTAAAAATATATTAGAGTAATACATAGGTCGTTTTCTGATCCGGAATAAAGCATTTAACGAAGTGGGCGGAGTTAGCGATGATCTCGAACTGTCTCGCGCTGGCACCGCAGTAAACTCTCTGGTTGCTACAGGCGAAGTTATTTGTTTACTTCCGGGTCGCGGGTTCGCGAACGCAGCTCAGCATCGGATGCCCTCAACACCAGACAGCTGTTGTCAAAGGGTGGGTGTCTAGGACGATGGCAGGAGAGACGGATGACGAGATACCCGGTATGTTAATCAGAGAGCTCACCCGATGCTCGGTTCCACGACTGCACATATTCCTGAGCAGAAACGTATTGCTACTCAGTTTGCTGCACATCAACCTTTCAGATATGGCTAGTGGAGAGAGTCAGATAAGTGATTATGAAAGACAAGGAAAAGTAGCACATGACGGTGCTTCGACAATACTGTCAAATACTGCTAAAATTGCTAGCTGAACAAGTTCTGCAAAGATTAATGGTGTCTGTTGTCGTCTCTGTATATTTAGTTGTTACTCCTAACTATAGTTCAACAGGCATGCTAGTATCCCCCCTGTTTATAAGTAGGGACCTAGGTTAGCCTATTATTCCTTATTGAAATAGCCATTTTAAGCTACTTTAAGCCCTAATAAGTTATGTGATTGCGTGCTACTTTACATTGCTGTTTTCTTTGGAGTTGTTTTTTTTTTTGCTCTTCCTATAACCGTTTTGTTGTGTTCTTCACAGAATCAGGTGCCATCTTCACGTTTGGAAAAAGCAAGTTTGCAGATAACATTCCCAGTAAATTCTGGATGAAAAATGACAAACCTGTGCAAATATCGTGTGGAGATGAACATACAGCACTGATAACAGGTAATTTTTGAATCTGTGTATCTGTGTGTTTTTGTAGAAAACTGCTTATGTATATAACAATGAAAAAAATGAACAATGCACTGCAAAAATTATTTTTTGAGATGGTCCTGATTTTCAGCGCAAAAATAGAAACTGCACGTTCTGCATAGCGGAAATAGGAATGTGTTAAAGATATTCTCTAAATATTGCTGCTTCATTTTTTCAAGATCACAGTGTATCTTCGTTTCAGTGCCTTCTCTTCTTCCTTTGTCCCCTTTTCTGGAGTGCTCTTTGTTTTCCTGCAGATACCGGCAAGCTGTACATGTTTGGCAGCAATAACTGGGGTCAGCTGGGCTTGGGAACAAAGAGTACAATATTCAAACCAACTTGTATCAAAGGTTAGTCATCCTCAGATGTGGCACTTGCTTTTAGCAATGAGCTTGTGTCATTTTGCTGGCATCTGAATGCTGCTTATTACTCTAACTATAGAATAGAAAAATTCATTTTGGGAAGGTCTAGAGCGGGGGGGGGGGGGGGCAACCTTATCCGCAAAGGGCCGGTGTGTATGTGGATTTTTGCTGCAACTCCTTAATTAGGTTACTAATTAGAGGATTGATTGGCTGAAGAGTCCTTACACCTGGGTTTGAACAGCTGACCTACAGGTTATCCCAAAAACCTGCATACACACCGGCCCTTTGCGGATAAGATTGGCCACCCCTGGGCTAGAGGTGTGGTCCAAGAAACCCCCTGCCCAGATTATTTTTTGTCACACTACATCATTCATCACATGGGCCACTGAACCCCCTTACTAAATTGGACTAATATCTCATTCCCTAATTCGTTCATTCCAACCTCCACCTCTCAGTCTATGCTAAGAATACTGTGTTTTTTAATGTACCACAACATGCAGACCTGCACAGTGTTTGCAGTTTTGTAATATTGCTGATGATTTTTTTTTTACACCAAAGAAATTAGTCAAAACCGGATTGTATTAAGGCAGCTGAACAGAAGAATTAGGTACAAGTTTATATCTTATATGTCCATGCATCTTATAATCACATGCAGAAAGCAGGATGAGATGCACTGTTGCTATATGTGCTTTTCAATTTCTAAAATCATCCTGATAACATGTAGAAATACCTATATTTGCACCTACAGTTATTTATGAGGTTCATCTCACATAGAGGAAGATGCATGGCACATGCACCTGTGCAAATAGACAAGTTCTGTGTAGGTAATTAGAGTTACTTAGCAGGAATTGGATCCTAGCCAGAGATTTTAGAAAAGATGTCATACGGGATTTTGTCAATAAGCCACGCAGCGATAGGCAGACTCTCACCCAAAAATACCTGCGGAACAAAGAAGAATCTCTGCCTTCTTCATAAAATGTATTGCGATTAAGCCTTAATATGAGCTGTTTAGTACTTTCAAATGTCAGATTTAATGGCAACTTGTTGTTCAGGGACGACACGGGCAAGAAAAAAAGCAAGGCTTTTTAGAGACTCATGAAGTACGCTGTCAGGGTGCTCTTCTGGAAGAGCAGGCTGTTTCCTAGGAAACAGCTGTGCTAATCACACATACAGGCCTTCAAGTGTACTTGTGGCGAATTGAAAATGGGCAGGAAGGAGATGGAATGGGTCTGCATTGGACCCTGTTACCCACGGATCAGTGAGGCAGGGGAGAGGGGGCAGACTTATCTGACTTTTCTCTCCTGTTTAATTCAGCCCTCAGTCCTAGAAATACAGCCTTGGGCAAAACATTTATGAATCTTGTTTTCCCATTGAAACTAATGCTGTTTTCTGGCTGCATTGTTGTTGTTCTTGTTGTTGGACAAGCATGGGTGAGCACAGTTTACTTTAAGTGAAATAAGGACGTGGGACGAGGTTCACACTCGGTCCACAGATGTTTGCCAGCAACGGCACAGAGGGATATCCGCGGGAGATCCAATTAACACATCCGTCTAGGTGCTGCAGAAGGAGCAAATGAGCTGTAAATTCATATACCCGTCCCAACATGACCAAGGCACTACTCCAATTCACACTTCTGATGGATGGGAACACCCAGTCCAGGCCTGTAGACGTGACATAAATGCTGTAAAAGATTTGAGTAGCTGGAACACCGTGGCTAGGAGGCGTAGCATTACTGACAAGAGGCTGAATTAGGGACCCCCAAAATAGGAGCTGAAGTCGATGTGTAGGAATGAGTGTAGTTCTACATGTGTGAATAAATGTACTTGCAGTATATATGATGTGACTTCACTGAGCTACAACTATAGCTAACTTCGCTCCTCACAAGTGTCCCTCCTCGATGTTCCTGCCCTACTGCCCCAACAGCTTTTCATTCCCTTTAGAGAGGATCCTTCTACAAAGCCCATTTGTTTTCCCCTTTTCACTTGCACATCCAATTTTCCATGCCTTAGAAAAGAACAATTCAATTTGTCCGAGTCAAAGCCGCCGTCTCTCTCTGAATGCCCCTTACAGTTTTCACTTCCCTCACCTACCTGCCTTAATTGGTTGGTTTTTCGCCCTTTTTGTTTCAGCTCTGAAGTCTGAGAGGGTGAAGCTTGCGGCTTGTGGGCGAAATCACACAATTGTGTGCACATGTAAGTCATAGTATCATACTGCTGTTTAGGCGCAGTCAAAATCGTGCAGCCGGTGTGCAGGGTGAACTGAATTTAGCCACAACATCAAACTATATGGCTAATGTATTTGTTGTGCTCAAATGTGTTCCAATTTAGTTGCACATGTGACAGCTCTCTGTGCTCATATTTTGCAGTAGTTTAAAACTAGATTTAGCTGAGTCATGCTTTGGTTTCACTCTCCTAACTTCTCAGCTATATACTGACAACATACCGTTCAATTCCTTGCATATTGCTCTTGGTTCAAAGGTTCATGGGTTTTCGATTTTGGATCATTTATCTAGAACCCTAGAACCCTTAGAGTCCTTTCTTCAGAACCTCAATATCTGCAGGATTTGTTTTTAATGAAATCTTCGCTATAACTAGAACTGCTTAGTTCCAGGTATACCCCAAACACCTTAGTGTAAAGGCTAATTGAAGTCCACTTGGCCTGGGCTCTTGACGCCTGGGTATTGGTACTGCTCCATCAAGGTGGGTTTGGGTCCGAATGTTATAACGAGCACAGTGATGTTGGCGTGCCCTCAGCACGGGGAGGCATGTACGCTGCTGGGGGGAACAGCGAGGGCCAGCTGGGCCTGGGCGACTGTGATGAGCGCATCTCCTTCCAGCCGCTGCATGCCTTTGCCGGCACCGCTCCGATCCGGATGCTCGCTGCCGGCTCCAACACCTCCGCGGCCCTCACTGGTGAGAGCCGCCCGCCTTGCATATGTGTGGCTTGCCTCAGTAAGCGTGTGACCTGACGCAGCTGCTTTTGTGATGATGTCATGTTTTTTTTTTTTTTTTGAGTGTGTTTTGGTTTCACTGTTTCCAGTATGTGGATTTATCATGATCTTTGGTGGTTTTTCAGAGGATGGGAGGCTGTACATGTGGGGGGACAACTCCGAGGGCCAAATCGGCCTGGGGGACAAGACCAATACGCTGGAGCCCCAGGAGGTGTCAGTGGGGAGGCCAGTGTCCTGGGTCTCTTGTGGATACTACCACTCGGCTCTCATCACTGGTATGTCACAGCCTCAGTTTGGGGTTTTACTGATCTGCAGTCAGCCTCACCAGTTGGCTTGATCTCCCGAGCGCTGCTTCTACGGGTGTGTTTTACAGTCGACGGGGAACTGTTCACATTTGGCGAGTCTGACAGTGGGAAGCTGGGATTGCCTCCTGAGCTGCTAGACAACCATAGGACACCCCAGATGGTGCAGGGCATCCCAGAGAGAGTCGTCCAGGTGGCCTGTGGAGGGGGACACACCATAGTGCTCACAGGTAGGGGGCCCGCTTGTTCTCTGTTAACAATGAGGGACAAACCAGAAAGTGATGAACCTTTAATTCTACCTAGATATGTTGGAGTTCCTCAGGGGTACATTCTTGAACCTATCCATGTTTTAAATTTACGTTTGTTAAGATGCTTTCCTCCTGCTCCTTAAATTTGTTATGGAAAAGGGTGACACCATGAATAATCCCTCAGTTTTCAGCATTTTAGATATATTCCTTGAAATAAGAAAGGATCATTTTAGTTGGTATTTTTGTTTATTGACTTTGGTGGCATCTGTCACCATTGTGGTGATTTTAATATGAATAGACCACAGGCAGTTAAAAGTATTAAACTGACAGTAAGCATTAATTTCCAAGCCCTGGTGGGGCATGAGATAAAAGTTGGCTGCTTGTTTTAAAGTGAGGCAGAAAATCAAGCGTGACGTGACTCAGGCTTGGGTAATGTTTAGTGGATCAGTTATGGGAGCCTTTCTGGCCCTCATACTGTCAGCTCAGACCAGTGCCCCCTGTTTGCTCTCTGTGGTATATTTTCATTCGAGCCCCTTTGCTTTCCCAGCGGACGACTTGTACGCGTTTGGACTGGGCCAGTTCGGACAGCTGGGACACGGCACCCTTGTCTGTGAGTCCCAGCTGCCCAGGGCGGTGGAGCACTTCCAGAAGAGGAAGGTCAGTCAAGTTACATGCGGCGAGAATCACACAGCCGTCATCATGGGCAAGTATCGCCTCTAACCTCAGCTTCCATTCTCTTATGCCCCCCCCCCACCCCCGAGCGCCATCAAAGGTTCCTGGGGACATAAAACTATGCAGTGCAGCCTTATTTGGGGTTGATAAATACCTGGGTGGGATGGCACAGTAGCGCATTGGTTAGCACTGTTGCCTCACACCTATGGGACCACAGTTTGAGTCTCCACCTTTAGGGTTGTGCACCATTAAGAACTGAATTGCGAATGGCCAATACAGTTTGTGAATTTGAATTGAATCTTTATTATGGTAGAAAACAGGATGTAGAATTGCAGTCTGAATTTAAGAAAGTAGAATTACAATGAAATTGAATTCAAATAAATGAATACCCTTACGGTGGTGCTAAAAAGTTTGTGAACCCTTTAGAACTAGTTAAACTTCAATCCAATAAAACAAATGACACAAAAACATTATACATGTTCCTTTATTTTTTGAGGAGAATGATCCAATGCTGTGTGTGTGTGTGTGTGCGTGTGTGTGTGTGTGGAAAAAGTATGTGAAATTTTGTTGTGAATAACCGGTGTGACCCCCTTGTGTAGTAATAACTATATCCAGTAACTTGATCATTCCTGTACATCAGCCTGCTGGAACCTTAACAGAACAGCTTCAGCTCAGGGACATCGCTGCACTTTCTTGCATGAACTGCTCTCTTCGTGTCCTTCCGCAGCACTTCCATAGAGTTAGGGTCAGGATTTTGACTTGGTTATTTTCTGCTTTTACCATTTTTTGGTAGAACGACTTGTGTTTACGGTCGTGGTTTTTCTGCATGACCCACATTCTCTTGAGCTTCAGTTCAGTGACGGATATCCTGACATGTTCCTGTGAAATTTTCTGGTGCAATTCAGAATTCATAGTTCCATCAGTTATGGTGAGCCGTCCTGGCCCAGATGCTGCGACGCAGAACCAAACCACGATCCTGCCTTCGCCAAGGTTCTTATGCTGGGATACATTGTTTGCTTTTTGCCAAACATAAAGCTTTTCATTCCAGCCCAGGCCTACTGTACTTTGGACTCATCCATCCACAGAACATTCTTATATTTTCCAGCATCCGTCTGGCTTGTCCATGTGCTGTTTAGCAAACTTTATGTGGGCGTTTGTTTTGTTAGGTCATATTTATGCATAGATAAAATTCTAAAGGGTTCACAAACTGTTTACCGCCACTGTACTGTAGGTGCGGCTTTTAACAATACAGCTCAATATAAATTACACATAAAGATGTTAACATGCATGGCAGATATTTCGTCCATCCATCCATCCATTTTCTATACCCAGTTTTCCTATGCAAGGTTACTGTGTCCGGAATGTTACATATTATATAAAAATGTCATGTTATTCAGAGTAAAATAATGCAACACTTGAAGCGAACCTACGTAATAAATAATTTAACATTTTGTGTACCATGGTGAATCTTCTCAATGGGAAAGTTTGCCCTAAAAACTCAGTGCTGGCCATAATGACTGCAGTGCCAAACCAAAGGAATGTCCCAAACTGTCTTCCTACAACCTCTCAACTGTCTCCAAAGCTTCACATGAGAGTCAGCCATGTTTAGCAGAGGGTACCAACCCTTTGCCTACTGGAAAGGAAAGCAAACCAGCATACCTAAGCTCACACAGCCTGCCTGCAAGTCCAGTGCTGCAGCAGGATCCTCTGCACCTTTTGCGGGAATCTTCAGTGTCGTAGGAATAATTTTTTATGGAAAAGGACTTGGAGAACAGACTTACACCAAATGCATATTTATAGAACAGGCTAAAAATTGTGCATCATTTTTCTCTTACAGTCATGCAAATATAAAGTTCACACTTCACCCTCTCGTGTAGGTCTATATATACAAGCTCAGCATTTACGTCTCTGCAGAGGATAAGAGGGTATAGAAAATGGATGGATGGATGGAATTACCTGGGCATGTTTAATGTCTCTGTCTGGTGGCACATAAGATGAAATAAGTGACCGTGAAATGTGTTTTTATGTAGACTGTACATTTATATCATCCAGCTCACTGTCAGTCTGCTGCCTCCTACTGGTCACATGCTATATTTTGCATCACCCACAGTCGAGCCATCTTTATGCTCATAGTTTACTGCTTTCAGTTACATCCCACTTGTACTTTTTATAGACACTATTTTCCGGTAGTTCTGCTTGATTACCCTTTTTAATGGAGTCAGGAAATATTAAATAAATTCCCTGATATTGCCGTTTCGAGTTTTTGATTCCTCCTGGGGAAAAAATTACCATTAATTACTGTGGGGTGCTGTGAAGGTTTGTAAAAATTAGCTTTAAGAAATAAAATTAGATTTAAAATGGTAATCTCACCCGGTGATTTGGCATTATGAGAAATTCTGCATGAATGGATAATTAACAGCCGGTGAGTAACGACGCGGTATCCCTGCATTCAGACAATGGGCTCCTGTACACCTTCGGGGACGGGCGGCACGGCAAGTTGGGCCTGGGAGAGGAGAACTTCACCAACCAGTTCAAGCCGACCCTGTGCCCACGATTTCTCAAGTACCATGTACAGTCGGTAAGCAGCAGGCTGGAAAATCTGTTGTACCTTTGAACAATACAATTAACAACAATTCCTTAAGTATGAATGAAGCCAACAAAGATATGTAAATACAGTGGTACCTCGGTTCTCTAACTTAATCCGTTCCGGACTCCGGATCGAATCCTAAAAAGTTCGAGTTCCGATCGAATTTTTCCCATAAGAAATAATGGAAAACCAATTAATTGGTTCCCGGCCCCCCAAAATTACACCTAAATATGTTTTTTTTTTTTTTTTTTTAGCATTTAAACACAAAATGAACAGGATAAAACAAGAAGAGCATTTTTTTCTTAATAGCTTCCAAAACGATAAAGATCTTATCCCAACATTTCCCCTGTCCTGCCCCGATCGTCCGCTCCTTCCGTGTGCCACGCCCCCTCGTTAACCTCGTGTGGGATCCCCACATGATCAGCTCGTTTCTGGTTGTTCTCATTAGTCCTCTGTATTAAGTCCGCGTTTCAGTTTGTTTCCCCAGTCTGGTCATTGGGTGCCTTCGACTTGCTTACAGCACTGGCTTAAAGCAGCATTCTGATCCTGACGCAAAGCATTACGGTTAGATGCATTACGACCTCTCACCCGGCTGCACAAACTGGAACCGCTTCCGTGACGACACACCTTTGCCCTTATTGGCTGAAGAGTTTAGTTACACGAATGACGTTTGTATCCCAGGCATAATTGCCGCAAAATATAATGGAGTAAAATAAAAAGTATGCATTATTATTTATACTTAAGTAAAGTACAGATAAGTGAAAATGTACTTAAGTTTGTACAAGTACTTTGTTACATTCCACCACTGGGGGAGAGAGAGAGAGAAATTTGAACCCTGGTCCTTGGGCTGCTAGCCACTGTGCTATCTGGCCAACCCCCTTCCTATTGTACCCTGTAGGTAACTGATGTAGTTGCTTTCTTTAGGCTCCAGCTCACATTCAAGCTGTCAGCAACCATGGTATATGCAGTTTGGACTTGGTAGTCTGTGTGAAGTTAAGTAGGATTTGGTCTGTATGTTTTGGAAAAGGTAGGGGTGATGTCCTGAGTAAAATCTGGCCACTGGGCTGAGTGGGACTTGAACCCTGGTCCTTGGGCTGCTAGCCACTGTGCTATCTGGCCAACCCCCTTCCTACTGTATCCTGTAGGTAACTGATGTAGTTGCTTTCTTTAGGCTCTAGCTCACATTCAAGCTGTGTTTCAAGCTGGTTTTCAGTTAATTTACCTGGTAAAATACAGTTTAAATAAATTACATAAATTCTCTAATAGTACACGTAAGTTAGTAAATAGGTTTATTTATTGTTAGTTACTGTAATGTTGCGCTGCTTTATTTGGTTAATTGTCCAGTCTGTGAAGAAGGCATTCAAGTAAGAATTACATTGTAGTATGACTACATTTATAATATATTAGGTCAGCGTTCACGGTTTGACTTCTGATATTCAGATCCAGTTCTAGGTCAAACTGGTTTATTCGACTTTCAAAAAATTCAAGTTTTAGTGAGTTCGAGAACCGAGGTACCACTGTATCTTTAATTAAATACAGTAAAATAAATCACAATAATGTAATACTAATTGTTTTTCAGATGACATTACATTGTGTTGACAGGCCTTCTGAGCTGTGCTCTGTTGACATTAGTGGACAGAAATTATACTCGGTATGAACTAATTTTTTTTCTAACAAACTCAAGTCAGAAACCAATAAGCAGCTATGATTTGGGAATAAAATGTACAGTAGCAAAACTGAACAGTAACAGATAATGTCTATGAAATAGTATATTATTATTATTCTGGGAAACAATGTATGTACGTGATATAGTGATAAATAATTGAGACTTTCCTATCTCTTGTCTTTAAACAGGTCAACCTAGAGAATGTGGAGGAATTTGACAGTGTTGCTTATATCAATGCTTCTGACAATCGTTTGAACTTAGGTATAAATAAAAACTAAACATATTGTAGACAAAAGCATATAAATAACTTGAAAGATCATAAAACATTATGTTTTCTTATTGTTTCAGACGCTTTTAGTGGATTTCCAATCTTAAGGGAGCTGGAACTGTCACTAAACGGCCTACATAACATAAATGTCAAAGATGGAGACTTTCCACATCTGGAGGTGATGATATGAAGTCTTTTAAAAACTGCTGTCGCATTTATATAATTAGCTGGTTGAAGCCTACAATTAATAATTAATAATGTTGCGTCCTATCCAACATCACTATTAAAACATCCTTGAACTAAATATATATATATATCTGTTTGTTACAGACGCTGGATCTCTCATACAACAGCCTGTCAAGTGATGATATCTTGGGAATTAGTATGCTTCCTTGTCTAAAAATTCTTCATCTCACAGGGAATAAACTTCTGACTCTGCCAGACATCATGAGTGTTCCACACCAAGAGTCTCCTCATTTGTAAATATTCTTGTATTTTTTATATATAAAGTTAAATGTAGATATTAGATTTACATTTAGCTCAGTAATTCTGCAGTATGGTCATAGGCGATTCTAGGCTTTTCTCCCAAGGGGTACAAGATGAGACAGCCCAACCAGTCATTCATCTACATAAATAAATTAGTTAAAAAAATTATAAAATCATTTGCAATAAACTATTATAACAAACAGCGCATTTCCAAATACTGTATAGCATATTTGTTAAACTTAATACGTTCAAATAGTATTTTCATCTGACCAGTAGGGGGTGAAATTGCACCCCTGGCAAAATTGCCTATGATTTCGGGAACTCTTTCTTTTCAAAACAAAATAAACAGACCACAGTTTCTCTACATTTAAGTTATACAGTTATATATAAGTTATAATATTTGCTGTGTTTTGCGACATTACCATATAGAAATTGTGTGCATGGAAGAATTTCTTGGGTAAGATGATCAAGAAACCTTTTTAGAGCTGACAGAAAATGTGCTTAAACAGGAAATCGGCACAAGATAGACGATTTTGTGCCCTTGAGGTTCTGATGTTAGATGACAATTGCCTGTCTTCTCCAAGAATCTTCACCAGCCTTGCCAATCTGAAAAGGTCAGTTTGCTTGTTATTGTTAAGAATATTTAGTATTAATTAATCTACTAAAAACTAAAAAGGACTAATAAATCTTGGAAAAACATAATCCATAGTGGCTAAGTGTCTAGTGTTTCCTCAAACTTAATGGGTTGAAGGGGGTCTAATCACCCATAGTGTGTGACTGTGTATGTATCCTGTGATGGACTGGCATCCCGTCCACGGTGTCCCCTGTCTTGAGTCCTGTGATGGACTGGCATTCCGTCCACGGTGTCCCCTGTCTTGAGTCCTGTGATGGACTGGCATTCCTGCTGTTCAACAACATTTAACGTTTGATGCTCGTTGTGATTCGTACAGGTGTTGTATGTTGTCTTTCTCTCTTCAGCAGACATGGAAGCAGATTATCTGTTTTATTTCTTTCTTTTCTCTTTTTTTTTCCTCTCTCTCCCTCTCTCTCTTTCACCCTTCTTCTCCTTTGTTTCCCCCCCTCTCTCTCCCTCTCCTTCTCTTGAGGAAGCAAATAAAAATAAATAAATAAATAAATAAATACAAATAAAGTAGTCCTCCGCAGAGGGGGGGTGGTGGAGGGAATATAAATAAAAATAAAAAAAAAGGAGTCGGCGACTGATCATTGATGTTTGACTGATACCGTATTTTTTTCCGATACACCGTAGGCAGAATACATCATGTATAGTAGCTTTTGGATATATAGATGCTCCCCGGGTTATGACGGTCAATGTTGTGATTTTTTGACTTTACGATGGTAAATCTTTTTCACTTTCAGTACATTATTCAATAAATTACATGAGATAATGAACATTGTATTATAAAACATGCTTTGTGTTAATGATTTTGTCCAACTGTGGGCTAATGTAAATGTTCTAAGCATGTTTTTAAGACAGCCTAGGCTACTATGATGTTCCTTAGGTTAGGTGTACTGTATTAAAATCCATTTTCGCTTTTTACAACAAGTTTATTGGAACGTAACCCCCATCGTAACCTGGGGAGAGGCTCTGTTTCATCTGTGTCAAACACAAGAAAAATCGGTATCTCTGTGAAAGATATTGTCATTGACCCCCTCAACCCACATCTATACCTTCGCAGACGAACCAATGCATCTATCTTATCTTACCTTGCCCTTCTCCTCATTCATCATGTGCAGCTCCTGCTCACTCAGCCAGGCCTCCACTTCAGCCACGTCAAAGTAGTATTGCTGCGCTTGGTACATAGCGTCCAGATTCTGCTGTCTCTGCTCGGTCTCTAGTCGCAGTGTGTCCCACAGGTGCTGCAACTTCTCTAGACTGGCCCGTACGCAGTCTACCTCAGGGCTTCTGATGGATCCGATGAGCCCTGCCCGCTCGAGCACATCCTCCATCCGGACTTGGTGTGCCTGCAACTCGCGCTGCAGATTCTGGGAAATAATGGCAAACAATGCAAAGTTGGTGGAGTTATGCAGATGTCGTGCCACGCGAGATGTGTTTTTGTTTCCATGCCCCAGCTTCAGTGTCTGCAGAGCAGATAGCAACACCCTCCAGGGGACGGGCATCATTCCTTGCCTGATTCTTCTTCATGAGCTGCTGGACGGCTTGCAGACTGTTCCCGTGCTCCATGGAAGTGGCCATTGGGAGGCGCTCCTGGATCCAAAGCTTCAGAAACAAAATAAAAATACGTAAGACATTTAATATGATTATCTGAGTGTAGCTATGCCTGTTTTAGTTACTTTCTCATCTGATTAAAATTTGCATTATTATTCAACAACAGGGGTGGTGCTGGGGGGGGCTTGGGGTGTACTGTTCCTACCCCTATGATAGCTATAACACCCCCTTAGCACCCCCAAGAAATATCTGTGGTTTATTAAGATTTTTCTTTTTATTCTTAATGAACGAATACGGTAATTTAATATCTCACCTTTGTGTTTAACACTGAATATCACTGTAACTGTTGCAGAGCAGGTACTGCTTACATGCATGCGTGTTTGTGTACGCGTTTCGGGGGTGTCGCAGTAGAAATTAAACTGTGGAGACCGGAACATTAAGGGGAAATCCTAAAATTCAGAGAACCCTTGCAGAAAGAACCCCATAGTGCCTGCAAAAGACAATCTCTCGTGCCGCCCCAGTTCAGCACCAAGTTATGATGATTAAACATGATAAAATAAACTGATGTGGATAGAACCACTCACGATCTCGTCCTCCAGGTCCCGGGCCACTTGGTGCACCTCCTTGGAAGCCAGCAGGATGCGCCGGCGCTCCTTGAGTGGCTCGATGAGACGTACGATGCGTGTCTCCACCAGAGACTGCTTGTCTGACATACTGTCCCTGGTCAGGGCCTGCTGGGGAATGGCGGCTGCCTGGACCTGCAGCTCACCCACCTCCCTGTACCACTCCTCCATCTGAGACTCCATGGTCTGGACCCCCAGAATCAAGACGGACAGTGAAAAAGAAACTTAGATTCAGAGAAGCACAGCTAACAGACGTGAACGCCACTGTATGTATATACAGTACTGTGCAAAATGCTTAATGGTATTTATCTGGGTAGTATGTGCACATTTGCTCAGAACAAAAAAAAACACAATATCATATCAGAACATATACAGATTAGAAGAAACATAATAAAAACTAGTAAAAATGTCTCCCGTTCCTTGAGGAGTTCCTGACGTCTTCCTGGATGGCTAGATGAACAGCGCTTCAGCTCCCAAACCTCCAGCCATTACATGTATTCATCAAATTTAAACAGCAGCACATTTAATGAATTAATTTAATTAGTTAAGAATAGTCAATGAGATATTGATTAGCTATACGAGGTGCATTAGTGGTCAAGTCAAAAAAACACCTGTGAATTGGATGATTGCTGCAAATTCTGGGGTGATTTTAGCAGAGCTTTTGAAATGGCTAAACTAGCACACTTTGACAGGCATAATAGCATAGTTTTACACCAACATTAATATCCCTTAAACATAACTTGCTTTTGCTGTCTAAGACTTTTGTACAGTACTGTATATTTACATATAAATCAGACATTTTTCCCATCATTTATTAACCTGCAACAAGTTAAATTCAAGAGAAAAATAGATAATTAGTAAGACAAACCATGTAAAAATCTACAACACCCTGGTTGCAAAAATATGCACACCTTTTTAGGAAAATGAAACCACCACATTCAAAATCATCAAGTTAGCAACACTTTCCATAGACGAACATGATTCTCGTTTATTCCAAATAAGAACCAACTATGCCTGTTCCTGAGTTTCTTAAAACGTTTGTTTTCTGCTGCGATACCCATGACTTGAGCCATTTCTCAAAAAAATTAATATCCAAGCACATCTATATTTTGTGAGGAAAAATACAATCAATCACCCCAAACCAGGTGGGAAATTGTCTTATGGTATGATGAGACAAAGGGTGCCTTTTTGGCTTTGATTCAAGAGATGTATGGCATGAAGACTACAAAGTCCATCATCCAAAGCACCCAACACCCTTTTGTGAGAAGTGGTGCTGCTTTCGGGCTACGGGACACGGGCTCTAGATGGGTCAATGACTTTCACTTTCCAACATGACCCAAAGCAAACACCCAAGTCAACCAAAAATGGCTACAGAAAAGGAATATCAAAGTCTTGGAGAGCCTCAGGCAGATCCCAGACCTCAATGCCACAGAAAATCGGTGGACTGACCTAACTTAAAAAGACTGTCCTGGGAGATCCCCAGGCAACTTGAAGGAGCTTTAAATTCTTTGCAGAGAAGAGCGGGATAAAACTACAATCGTCAGAGACATATTAACAAAGACCTTCTGCTGCAATAAATGTGAATGATGCTTCTGCAAAGTATTAGTTGGGGGGGAATGCATAGGATGTTGTAGGTTTTTTAATTCCAATTATTTGTCCTATTTAATTACTTTTGTTTGTTACAAGGTCATATTAAAGATGGAAAAATGTATGATATGACTGTTCTTGATTTTTGGCTTTACATCAGAAAATCTGCAGCTTCAAAAAGTTAGGCCTTCTGTTACATCCACTGTATATACATTGTGATCAGGACTCTGCAAAATTCTTAGCCAAAGCCAGATTGTCTTTAAAGCTATGTATCTGGGTGGTACTTGTAATATTGCTCAAAAAAAAGTGCAATAGCAGAACATATACAAATAAACAGAGCACTAAAAACATTCTGTGCTCCAAAAAGATAGTAACATCTTGTACGGTGAGAAGAACACAGCTTTGGTTCTCAAAACTTTGCTCGAGGTCCATATATTTGTTAAATTTCACCTCCAGCTCACTTCATTAGTCAAATTAATTAGCTGCATTGATCAGGCAAAAAGGCATTTTTTCTGGTAATATGGGAGGTTATTGATGTACTATGATAATAAACATCTAAAATGATACTGAAAAAATAAGTCTACCTCAGTAGTCACATTAGTAGTCTGAAATCCTTCTAGATGTTGAGCATCTAAATAGCACAGGTATTTAAAAACAGGAGTATGAATGAAAAGTAACTGCTATGTAGTTTGGAAGGAAAGAAGAAAATGATGTAAGAATAACATTCTTGTTGGATCATTCATTGCTAGCTTAAATCCTCAATAAATAAACATTTGACCTTCTAAGGTGAACAGAATGACAGCAAACTGTGTGGATTTTGTATGGTTCTTGGGTATTTGTGTAGAAGTCAAAAACACACAATGATTCTAGGTCAATCTCAGAAAAAAAAAAACAAAAAGAAGGAGAGATGTGGATGTTAAATGGTTAAAGACAGCAATCAGATGGGAGAAAAGATGGAGCAAAACAAAAATGTACTGTACCCCTCATGAAGTTCGGTGGGTGGCAAGGATACAAACCATAATTTCAGGATAAAAAGGTACTCAAAGCAGTTCATAGGACCAGCATGCTCTAAGAAAAAAATGACATGCATAAATTGTACGTATGTTTAGTGATTTGCAGTGAAGTGGTACTATGAACAAACAACCAAACATCTGCATAAATCTGCTTCATCAGATAAATTATGTAATGAATACACTCAATAGATGAAACTTTCAGTGTTGCTCACTGCCTCACCTTTCCGGCACTGGGGGCTGGAATTCTGTCTCTGTGTGTGTTTGTCTGTCTGGGCTTATGTGTCTGTGATGTTTGCTTAGTCTAACTATGCTGAGTGGGTTTACTACTATTTACTACATTGCTTAGAAGTACACCATACTAATTTGGCTGATGAACATAAATGTTACTCATGCCTTCTTTAATTGCACAAGAAGAATACAGATCCATGAAACCAAATTTGTCATTACTGCCAATATTAAACATTCATACTAAATAAGTTTTCCCTATCCACTTAAAGTATATCATATTAAAAGGAGAAATAAATACTTATCAGTTGGCTAGTAAGGTTCAACCCAAGAATAAGTCGTCTCTAAAGCAGTGTTTCCCAATCTGGTCCTTGGGGACCCATAACCGGTCCATGTTTCTGCTCCCTCCCAGCTCCTTACCAGACCGTCCATGTTTTTGCTCCCTACCAGACCGTCCATGTTTTTGCTCCCTACCAGACCGTCCATGTTTCTGCTCCCTCCCAGCTCCCTACCAGACCGTCCATGTTTTTGCTCCCTACCAGACCGTCCATGTTTCTGCTCCCTCCCAGCTCCCTACCAGACCGTCCATGTTTTTGCTCCCTACCAGACCGTCCATGTTTCTGCTCCCTCCCAGCTCCCTACCAG